>JASAND010008284.1:0-26123 GCA_030248195.1 Trissonchulus latispiculum | reverse complement strand
GTGTGTGTGTGTGTGTGTGTGTGTGTGTGTGTGTGTGTGTGTGTGTGTGTGTGTGTGTGTGTGTGTGTGTGTGTGTGTGTGTGTGTGTGTGTGTGTGTGTGTGTGTGTGTGTGTGTGTGTGTGTGTGTGTGTGTGTGTGTGTGTGTGTGTGTGTGTGTGTGTGTGTGTGTGTGTGTGTGTGTGTGTGTGTGTGTGTGTGTGTGTGTGTGTGTGTGTGTGTGTGTGTGTGTGTGTGTGTGTGTGTGTGTGTGTGTGTGTGTGTGTGTGTGTGTGTGTGTGTGTGTGTGTGTGTGTGTGTGTGTGTGTGTGTGTGTGTGTGTGTGTGTGTGTGTGAAAGTATGAATGGCATTTGTGAATGTAAGAATGACATTTTATGTGGATTGTATGATTACGCGTCCAGTAACTCGCCGAAACTCCTTCTGTTCGACGAAGGTTGTGAGTTCTGCCGGAATGAACGAGATTCAGATAGTCAGCAGGAACAAGGTTTATTTGTCGACAGTGTGGATAAATGATCTAAAACGAAATGAGTGTGTTCTAGTCTAAATGTAGAATAAGTGCAGTATAAATAGTTATTATTTAGCAGTCCGAATATTAGTGTAAATGTTGTACGAATATTGTTTAGCTAGGAAATAAGATTATGTAGGCTGGTATCAGTTTGCCCAAAATGTGTGTGAATATTACAAGTTTATATGGTGAAATTAACGATAGTAATTGGGAATGCGGCAGTTTAAATGCATAACGACTGACTGTACGCATGGTATACGTGGGACATCAAAATAACATTAGGATTCATGTAATCTGCAGGAAAATAGTAATAGGCAAGTCACGTAAGCACATATGGAAGTTTGCGAATGACTGGTTATGTAGGTAATTTAGGTTTAGGCTCATAATAACAAATATGCAGATGATGTACGGACCATAGGATCTAGGGTCACGGGGACCCCGTATTAGGTCCCTATCGGTCTGAAATGGGATGTCCTCCATTTGTCCGTGTAGGTCACTCTTGCTCAAGAGTACGGACGAATCGCATGCAAGGAATTTCTTAAACAGTCAATTTCGTACCAAACTAATGCATTGCTTGTCTAAAAGCCTTAATTCTCGGTCTTTCTATACGCAAAAGTACGGTAATAAAAGTTGTAGTTTTTTAGTTATACGTACCGTCACTTTTATTCTGAGATAACTGTCGCTAGTCCTGTTCACAATCAGTTTGTAATAATGACCGCAAAGTTTCAGTTGTAGAATTAAGTTATACGCATTGCCATTTGTATTTCGAAACGATAAAAGGTTGTTCTTGGCATTTCTAGCCAGTTCTGTTACAGCTAACATTTTATTTCAGTTAAAGAAAAATGAAATTTAAAGAAAGAATTTCTGAATTTCAAGAAAAGAAAAAGAAACCTTCATTTTATTGCTTTCATAACATTCTGACAGCTGATATGCTCTTATTATTAGAGACTGACCTTTGCCCACCTCTTAACCACTAGACTAGCACAAGCACAAACTAACAGCTGTGTTTCTTCAAAGTCGGCAATCAAGGTTTTGTCAGTCAACTGTCACAGAATACGAGTTGTTGTCATTATTGCCATTGATATTTCATGCATACATTTAAATGAAAGAAAATGAAAAGAAAATTTTTCGAAAAATAAATGAAAGAAAAGTTAACTGAAATTTAATGTTAGCTGTAGGTTCAGTTCAAGTTCAGTTTGTAATTATGACCTCAACCAAATCCAAGTTTCATTTCATGTCTTTGCCTGAATGAAAGGTCAAAATTCACAAAAGTAGATTTCATAATAGCTGGTAAGGTTGAAAAATCAACCTTACCAAGTTTACGTTCAATATAAAGTTGGTTTACAGCAAATGTTCACAAATGGCAATAATAAGCATTGGAAAATCATTGCAGTAGTTAACAATGTACCTGGAATAGTGAAAACAACAATTAATTACGTCGGAAATACAGAGTGATCATCAGGAATCATCTTCCAATAGAGGCAAAACCACCAGATCTGTATACTAAGTCGTTTTCTAAATATTCAACAACCATTAAAATGGGAAGTTGTTACCTTCCCCGTTTAGGACCCGTAAAACAAGAGGTCTTAAACCAAATTATTTCTCGACTAAACCAACATTTCGTCTCATGCGCTGACAATTAGTTATGAAGTAGCTATAAACCTGTTTTAGTAGTAGGTGCCTATCTGCTTTGGAATGGCCCTAATTGTGTCAAATTCACGTTCCTTAATGTAATTGTGCAGAAGCAGACTGTACAAAGCAGAATAATGCTGTAATTGCAATTTCTTGCACGAAAGTGTAAGAAATTGCTTGCTTGCTTGCTTGTAGGAGGTAGGCAACCTCCTAGACAATAAAAAAGGAAAGGAGGAGGAAGAAGGAGGAGGAGGAGAAAAACCTCCTTAAGGTGCTGGTATCCTTTTGTGCAGTGCTTTTGTGGTGATTTTTCGAAACGCTATAACTTTCGCAATTTTGGGAGTTGGAAAGAGCTTTATACAACGTTTTAAAGCTTATAGTCTGTACATTAACATGAGCTTACGAAACTAGCAAAATTAGCACAAAACTAGCTGAAATTTTCTGACATACTGACATCTGATAGACTGAATATAGACCAAAAATTTTTGAACATCGATTTCTCAAAACTGTAGAATCGGCCAAAATTTTTTCTTGTGCCATGATATGAAGGACATGTGGGCCGAGGGGCATTTTTTTGGATTTGGCTCAACAAGTCTCAGTACTCCAGAAAATCCGGCAAATGCGCGATGACACGAAATTTCGCAACTTTCTGTTCAGTTTTCTCACACCTGGAGATGTTTTAGCTCAAACCAAGAGAAATGTCCCTCCGCAATAGGGCGAATTTTTATTCAGGCCCAAAATCACGCGAATCCATTGGACAGTTTTTGAGAAATCAATGTTCAAAACAAAATAATCGCAATTTTGCCAAAATGGTTTTCGGCGAATTCCCGAGCTTAAAGCAACGAACTCTAGCAAATAGGTATTGATAAAATGCGCAATTGGACGGTGTATCGATTGAGTATAAATAAGCCGAAATTGTCTGTAAGATTTGGCAGTAATTTTGAAAAAACTGATTTCGTCAAAAATGGTCATTTTTTGACCCCAAAAATCGTTTTTGGCTTATACTGCCTTAACCACTAGAGGTAGCTCAAAAGTTGTAAAAGCAAAAATGTTCATTTTGGTGCCTTCTTTCCAGCCATAACAACCAATCCGGTGTAGCGACTATGTTCTGAGAGAATAAGGGCAAAAACCAAAACATTCTTATCTTTAAACCTAAAAATCCGGGACTGGTCCCAGAATGTTAAAGAGCACGAAAATAGGGTATTTGGAAAGTTTCATCCACTTTGATAAAGAATTGAAGCTTGTAGGGTCGAATTTACACAAAGCGATACCAGCACCTTAAGTCAAACCAAATGAAAGAACCTTTTTAGAACACTCCTGTTTGGAGTGATAAGATTACGAAACAAATAGTAATCTTATAAAAACATTTTTGCTCATAACTTTCTTATTTTTGAGAGTTAAAAAGTCGGGTTTGCATTTTTGGAATCAGGATCAAATTCTCTTTCATATGAGCCCAAGTCATGTTTCGGACCAAAATTACAAAATTTTACCAAATATTAAGTAAATATCACTAATTAACATTTATTAACCTTATCTAACTGAGTACCTAGCTATTCAGTACCTAATATTGAACCATCTTCTAACAATTTGTTATTTTTCAATAGTTTTCAGTACCGACATGCTCTATTGGTACTTAAACTCCAATTTTGAGAACATAAAAGACCTTTATTCCTCTAATAAAACTGGGGAACATTCCTGCAGTTGGTTATTAGGCATTTCCGGCCGAAAGGATGGGAATTGGGAGTCCTATCTCGGACTTAATAAGAGTAACTACCCTTTCGACTGGGGTTTGTAATTTCAGTGTTAGTAAGGGGATTAGTACAATTAAAGGCCGTTTGAACTTACGTTAATTATTAAACATGTTTCTCGACTAACTTATGTCCAGTGTGTTTTATTTCCTTTGCTACTAACCTATTTAGCACCTAAATCGAAAGTCTTAGTCCCTAATTGAATGGATAGTAATTTGTACTTGACAACTCTGGCGAATCAGGGCACGAGATAACAAATATATATATATATATATATATATATATATATATATATATATATATATATATATATATATATATATAATCTTTGACATTGATTCCGATCAAATCCATCATTACCAAACTAAAAACTTTCATCTCCCTTGCAACTGAAGAATACATTTCTTCGCACGATTCTTTATCTGCCATTTAGTTCTCGAGTTCACTTTTTTTAAACTTCATAAAACTCCTTTCATTACACGAAATAACCTCAGTTTTGCCAAAATGGTTTTCCGGCCAAATCTCTAGCTTAAAGCTAAAAAGTCCAGCTAATAGGGATTCATAAAATGTGCATTTGGACGCTATATCGATTGAGTATAAACGGAACAGAATTGTTTGCAAGGTTTACAGTAATTTTGAAAAAACTGATTTCTTCGAAAATGGCCATTTTTTGACCCTCAAAATGGTTTTTGCTTATACTGACTTAACCACTGGAGATAGCTCAAAAGTTGTAAAAGCAAAAATGTTCATTTTTGTACCCTCTTTCCAGCTATAACATCCAATATCGTGTATGGTCTACCTACTGGAAGACTAAGGCCAAAAACCAAAACTTTCTTATCTTTTGGCCTAAAAGTCCGGGACCGGTCTCAGAATGTTAAAGAGCACGCAAATAGGTTATTTAGCAAGTTTTAGCTGTTTACGTAAAGGATTAAAGTCGTATTAGTAAAAAATACCCGAAAGGAAACCAGCACCTTAAGGACAGTCTAACATTTAGGAAAAGATGGCATCAAGTGTTCATGATTTTCCTATATATTGGAAGAAGAGTGAGCCACTAGAGGGCTCCTCTTCTTGGCATTGCGTAACGGTGCTCCGACCACAAGACGCGAATGTTCCCCCATTTGGGTGGGGGTCGACAGTATACCCCCCTTCGTTTGGTGTCGCTGAAAGATGTCCCCGTTTGGGGGGGGGGTCGCCCAAGCAGGCTAAGTTTTGCTCATTCGGCCTCCCTCACCCCCCTCCCCAAACAGGGACCACTTTTTGTGACCCCCCCCAAACGGGTACCCATTTTCAAATAGAACAAAAACTACCGTAATCCTCTGCTCTCCCCCCCCCCCCACCAAACGAAGGGGGAGTTTCCGCAATCTGAGTGGCTGTTGGATACCCCCCACCAAACGGGGACCTCTTTTGGCTACCCCACCGTTACGCAATGCCAAGAAAAGAAGCCCTCAGTGGCTTACTCTTCTTCTTAATAATAGTGCAATTATGCACTCTTGGTACAGTCGTTAAAACAAAAATATTTTCAATTTTATCTCCGACTATTTTTCACGGACAACCTTTTTTGAATCTGCTTTCTGCTGAGTCCAGTCAATGGATGCCTACCCTAGAAAAGCTTCAACTTGGGCAAAGGCTTCGGGGTTTTTTTGCAGATAAGGTATTACCCCCCAGTGGTCGCAGGCCGCAAAACTTGACCGATTGACTTGAAATTTGGTTTGTGTACGTTTTTCAACAAGCCGATTTCAAAAATACAAAAGATATTTATAAAAATATTTATAAAAATTCTAGTTTTTAAAATTTTCAAATGTTTTTATAACTTTAATTTGTTTCTACTAATTCGACTACGCTGACCAGTTTTCCTTCTTGGACCAACCTCCTAAAGTGAACCCATTAGTTTCTGCGACCAACATTCAGTTGTCCCAACTGCCCTTTTAAGGGCAACCATTTCAAATACCATTTGTTCCGGCCGCTCAACTTCTTTGGTTCACTTTAGGAGGTTGGTCTAGGAAGTAAAAGTGATCAGCGTAAGCGAATTAGTGGAAAATTAAAATTTTAAAAAGTTCTTAAATTTTAGTATTTTATAATAAGCATGTTTGAAGCATACCCAAACCATATATCGACTCAATTGGTCGCGTTTTGCGACTTGCGCCTACTGGGGGGAGCTAATCTGAACCCCACACTTCTTCTTTCGTTTATTTGTGCGGATGGAGGTTAACGTCTAATGAGTTGTGGTATACCAAATGAATCCAACTTTGCTCCAATTAATACTCCAAGTATCTGATTTGACTTGTGTAAAAATGACGTGATTTCGTTAATCCCTGCGTTCGCAGTATTAGATTACATTATCGGTGTTGTCGCTGTTATTTGGTGCCATTTCGGAGATGAGAGTTAATTACGTCAAAGTACTGTGGCAGAATCAGCTGAAACTTCGCGCATTACAGGCCAGTGAGTGTACCAAGATGTGGAGAAAGCTAGCTCACTAAACCTCGCTTCAAAGTTTAGAAATGCTAGATTGATTTCTCGAAGTATTGATGGCGATCGCTTCAAAAAGTTGTGTTGACAGTTGTGAGCGCATACTGAACGAAGAAAGCGTCATTTCGAAAAACGGATTTATATTCGGATTCAGCAGGTCAAATAACCTATTTAGGCACCTTTTGGCAAAATCGGAGACAAAAAATTTTTTGACCCCATTTTTACTGCGCTTAGCTAGCTTTTCAGGCCTAAAAATAACGGTTATTTCTTAACAGAACGTTTGCCAGCACACTAACCAGAAAACCAAAGCCCTCGCAACCTGCACATAGTTTGCCCCTATTACAGTCTAATATTAAGTAAAAAGCTGGGGTAACCTAGGGGCTGTCAATTTTATGAAATCGAAAATGGCGGTCGGTCACTTCGCAACTTTTAACCAGATTTCAAACGTTGAGCTGCTATAGCTGAAGAAGGAAGCAGCGCTCGAAAGCCGGAATACTTTTAATATTTAGCACTAGTAACAGGTAATATTTATGGCTGAAAGTTTTAGAATTAGCCAAACCGTTAATCCACCAGAGCTGAAAAGAAGCCTTTTTGAAAAATCCAATTTTTCGCACCAAAACTTGTACGTTGGCGTCCTGCCAACAACCGTGCATGTGAGACATATTGTTGCCCACTCTAAACTTTTTAGTTTGATATGTTGGCTAACGAACGTATGGGGGGGGGGGAATTAGCTTTCCGACGTTGTCGTGCCAACCCGTTCGTAGCCCCCCCCCTTAATATCATATGTTCACAATCTCTCTACATTTAGAGTGAGAATAAGCAATTTTATGCAATTTTGACTAGTACCCATTTCGTCGTCTAAAAACCAACATAGCACCGAGCACCGACACTGTGGATTTTACATAGCTAGAAAGACATCACGTTGGCTACTTCATATCGTTTTTGAAGAATAAGCCGTGCGTAAATTTTTAATCACTATGAATACAGTTTGTGCCGATCTCTGTTTATTGCTTTGTAATATTAACTCAGGGGAGGAAAAGATCCACGAAACTCTGTTGTTTTTAAACTATTTGCGTCAGTTTGATATGTTCATACTGCGCGCAATAAGCACAATCTTAATCTCAGCGGAATATAAGAACTTTTCCTAAACTTTGTATTCGTAAAGAAACGTATCTATGTGGATGTCCCAGTTTAGTTCAGAATTAATTTTATGTTGAAACTGAAACCTAAGACCGCTGATATCATTAAAGAACACCTGGAGATGCGACTTCTTTTTCAGAAACACTTATAGCTAATAATTATGGTCTCTTTAAATTACCCACTGGAGTTTCGATAGTATTGGCCTTACAGTGCCCATGAGCAGCAGTCTCTGAAAAATCTAACTAAACATTGCCTAGAGTCGAACTTTTAGAAACTTATTATTGCAAAGGACTTGCTGCTACTATCAATAGATTCTGACTCGCGAAAACTGACCGCATTCCGAGGAATTTGGCTGTCTGCACGGCACATTGGAAAGCAGCCGAGGAAACCTGCAAATTGGTTTGGGAATTTATTGTTTGTGTTTCAGTGTCGCAAGACTCAGCGAAATACTTCTGCGCTGCCTGAAATTTGGCAGGCTGTGCAGAGCCATAAACAAACTCCGCGGAAAGCTGCCGATGGTGTTGGGAATTAGCACATTTTGAAAACGCAAAAGCAGACTCCTCGGAATTTCGCCAATGGTTGTGGAATTTGGCAACCTGGTTGAGGATCCCTATGATTTTTGCTGCCAGTCAGAAAATTCCATGGTCTGATCTGATAACAGCTCACAGCCAAATGGCGAATTCCTTAGAAACTTGGACAAATCCTTTCTATTGTCTTGATTCAATAATGTTAATAAAAAGAAGTAAACAATGAATTAGGAATTAAGAACGAAGAATTATTTTCCTTAGTTGAACAGTTAAATTTATTTGTACGCTGTCTTAATAGCACTTAATCTATGTCTGTACCAAATCGGCTGCATTCAATACAAGCATTCGAGGAACTTTCAAGTTTGCATTGTATAATGAATCTAGTCCTCGTTGCCATAGCTTCTTCTAGGTCCCAATAACTTAACTAAAACTAAAACTAAAGGTAACTAAAATAAAACATAAAACGCATGTGTTTACTCAACAAAAATTATTTATATGACGTTGTCAAAGAAATTAAAGTCAAATAGTCAACCTTAAAATGTCAGTAAGTCACGATAAGTGATAATAATTCTCAATAATAATGTTAACTGCCGGTTTACTGTCCGGTAACCAAACCGGTACTTAAATGGCGAAACGAAAGCAGGTTCTGCGTCACACGAAAGGTAGGGGCAACTCGCTCTATGAAATAAAGTAAACCCTAACTAAAGATTCCCTAATGAAAGAATAGATAAGGCATATTATTTAATAATAGAACTTACGGTTTTACTCAAATAAGCATAAAATAAGGCAAATACAATGGACGGCTCAGTAGGCCGACACGCCTCGACGACTGACAACACAATACTGACCAAATATGCATATAAGCTAACTTATATAGCCGGATGTTGCTGTTTAAGACGATTACGTTGATCATTCGTGAAAGTTACCAAAGTAATTTAGGAGTGGATTACAGTTAGTAAAGTAAGTTTTTAACAATAAGGCTCGGTTGGTCCTGGAAAGTGCATAATCCAATACTATCAACACCTAAATCCGGCTACGGTCGTCAGCCGGATAAATTCGTGGGTTAAGCGTAGCTATAAGTCGCGGTTAGCTAATTAACCCGGACCTAGACGCAGATAACATTGGTATCAGGAAAGCTCAAAAAAAGTTAAAGTTACAAAAGTCTCTTTAGGCTAAAGCATAAGACACCAGTCGCGAAACCGGCAGCATGCCCGCGCTGCGGGCCATATTGATTTAAACTCTAACAGTTAAGCAGCCAAAGGCTTATTTCTTCCAGATGAATAATCTCTTAATGAATAGTTGTTGTGTAAGCTAGAAATCAAGTACTAAATTAGACTACTACACCTTTTTACCTCAATATTTTACTACACATCAAGTCACGAAACAAGATTACAATTTGGCTCAATTTTTATAAGCTTACTGACTTTGAAGAGTATGTTTTGACCGCCAAATTAGAAACAAAATTTTCGAATTTCCCATGTTTAGCAAATGCAGGCCGCTACATTGAAATGAGTTACCCCAACAACCCTGAGAGATTCGATTCGACATTAGTAATTTCAAATACATCCGTCGATTGTGGGAAATTACTGTTTCCTTGGGCCTCTGGTAACTGGAGCTAGTCGGGTTTGCTATAAGATAATCAAAGCTATATATATATATATATATATATATATATATATATATATATATATATATATATATATATATATATATATATACATATATATAATAACGCTGGTTTGTTTTGCCAAAATTAAGGGGTGAAAAGCTATATCTTGCAAAAAAATCTGCTTTCAAATTTTGAAAAGCGCAAAGATCATGCGAGCAGACACATAAGTGGTCCTGAAAATCCAATTATTGGGTTGCCGCTTTTTTCTCAAAAAGGCAACCCTTTGTGTTGAGTATGTCCGTTATTTCTTTATTATTATTTCTTGCCGAATGTGTCCCCCCCTCTAACTTTTGATTGGCTGGACGGATCCGGCTGAAATTTTCACTGGGAGTTGGGGGTGACCTAAAGTGCTCCCGGAAGTGCGGGCAGTTCGGTACTTCCCGGATTCCGGGAATGGCGAATCCCGGAATTTTTTAAAATGGTAAGGGGGGAGGGACCAAGGGAAACGTAAAATTTTTTGTCTCCGATTTCTCTCAAAAGTTGGTCATAGGGTAATTCGATGGCGCTGATTTCGAAACTGAAATCGAAATTCCCGAAAAATTTACGGATTTCGAGATATTGGACCCGGAAAATTCCGGATTTTGAAAAATTTTTCCAAAAGTGGTCAATATGGTACTCAAATGAAAGAGCTCGTCGAGCTGAACAACTTTCCTTCTTGCGACGTTTTCCGGAAATGCGTCTAGCGAAAGTTATGGCCGAAAAACTGAAAATCCGGGAATTCCCTAAAATCCGGATTTTGGACCAAAAAATTTTTTGCCACCGATTTCTCTCAAAAGTTTGTCATAGGGTAATTCGACCATACTGATTTCGAAACTGCAATAGAAATTTCCGGAAAATTTACGGATTTCGAGATATTGGACCCGGAAAATTCCGGACTTTGAAAAATTTTTCCAAAAGTGGTCAATATGGTACTCAAATGAAAGAGCACGTGGAGCTGAACAACTTTGCTTCTTGAGACGTTTTCCGGAAATGCGCCTAGCGAAAGTTATGGCCGAAAAACTGAAAATCCGGGAATTCCCGGAAACCCGGATTTTGAACGGAAAAATTTTTTGTCTCCGATTTTGCTTAAAAGACGGTCATAGGGCAATTCGACCTCGCTGATTTCGATACCGAAATCAAAATTTCCGGAAAATTTCCGGATCTCGAGATATTGGGCCCGGAAAATTCTAGCGAAAGTTATGGCCGAAAAACTGAAAATCCGGGAATTCCCGAAAAACCCGGATTTTGGGCCAGAAAAGATTTTGTCTACGACTTCTCTCAAAAGTTGGTCATATTCTAACTCGACCACGCTGATTTCGAAACTGAAATCTAAATTTCCGGAATATCTACGGATTTCGTGGTACTCGACACGGAAAATTGACTTGTTGATAAGAGGAAAAATGCAGCGGCAACCCATTCATGCCAATTTGCTTGTTTTTCCATGATCTGGAGAAATAGCCAGTCAACGTTGGAAAAGCGGCAAACATCGAAGAATTTTGGAAATCAAAAAACTGATAAACTGTCACAACTCTTGACGAAATTAGCTGATATTTGTGATTCAATATATATGTCAGCTACCTGGGCTAGTTTTCCATCAAACTGGTAGTTCCTGACATTTACTTATTTAAAGTGATTTGTTCTGAAGTTTTTGTACGCAATTCTATTACTAAAGTAAACTAGGGATATAACAAAACGAAGAAAAACCTTTAACTTTGCTTTTTATTCGTTCATATGGGCTTTATATGACTGTTACAATCGGAATGCCAAAAGATAGGAACAAAACTTGCTACAAAAACAAAAGTGTAGATTTCCTGTAAACTCAAAAGTGTTAATTTCAACTTGTTCACGACTTTATTTTTGACACGGTTCCTAAACTGATTGACTGTTAGACTGTTTGACTGATAAACCTTTTATGTAACAGGTAGTGTTGTCACGTTAGCGAAAAATCCGGGCCGGGCCCGGGCCGGGCCGTTCCTAGACATCCGGGCCGGGCCCCGGGCCGGGCCAGGCCCGGCCCGAGCCCGGCCCGGATTTTGGGCCCGAAACAGGCACGAGGCCCGGCCCGGATTTTGGGCCCGAAACAGGCCCGAGGTCGGCCCGGAGTTGGGCCCGAAACCGGCCCGTATCGTCAAAATTAGTAAAAACGATTTTTGATGTAGTTTTTAGCAGATAATAAACATAAGTAATCGGAAATAAATGTAAAAATAATATACAATAATGTATCGGCATTAACTTTGCAATGTCTGTTAATCTAAACTAACGCTTTATTATGAACTGTATTAACTTCCTTTGTTTGTCTTTTGAATTTTTATAAACGCCTTTTAAAGAAACGAAAAGGCATAATATAGCAATGCATCACTCACCAATCTCATATCATTGAAAGCATTTCAATGAACCCGATTTAGGTATAATTCGAGAACGGTATCGAGCTCTAACGGAGTAAAACTGTCAAACCCAGAACGATGTTTTTAAATAATACTTGATATTTATTATCTAACGTCTACTTTTCAGTTCAATTGAAATGAAAAAGCTTCTTGTTTCAAGGATTCTCCGAAAAATTTGGTGTTTTTCTGTCCATTTATATCAATTTTTCCTTTGGCCCGGAAACGGCCCGGGAAAAAATCCGGGCCTGTTTCGGGCCGGGCCCGAAAAAAATCCGGGCCGGGCCCGGGCCGGGCCGCTCCGATCAAATTTTGATCCGGGCCGGGCTCGGGCCAGGCCCGGCCCGGGCCCGGCCCGGGGCCCGAGCCCGAAACAGGCCCGGATGACAACACTAGTAACAGGGCCCTGAACTCGATTCTGACGTATTTTACTAAATCTGAGGTGGGCTTCATTAAAAGATCAATGGGATTGGTTATACGTGATCGGTACTGAACGCGAATCCGGAAGGCCAAAGATTGCAAGCAATTAGCTCAAAACTTGGTCTGATTATTGAATGTAAGCTATTAATCAGAGCCTAGTTCTCCATCAGGGATCAAGATCCTCCTAAGCATAGGATCGTTCCTAAGATCAGCTTGGATAATCACTTGGAAGAATTGGGTTTCAAAAGATTCTCCTAAGTTAGGGGTGCTGTCTATCACTCTTAACGTTTCTCTTAATTTTGGAGCATTGCAAAGAAACTTTGAAGAAATCGTTTTTCATTTGAAGGTGTAGGTCTCTTAACTCCCTCCTACAGCTTCAAAACATTTTCTTAAGTAGCCTCCTGGGAAGGTACTTAGGAGAATCTTTTGCAACTTGGTCCGAAAATATAGCCTGATGCGAACAGCTAATGGCCTGTGCCTGTGTGACTGTGACATTTCGGATATAACTAAATCTCCTCTTTTTGGCAGGTTAAATAATTTAAAGGCTAAAAAAGCAAAAAGAACCCACGTATGCTGAATAATTTGAGTTGAAGGACTAGGCTACTCCATGATGACTGATTTCGGTCACACTATTTGGGTAAAACAAACTCAATATTTCCTTTCTTAGGGAAGAGTTTATAGTAATATGGAGAATAGGAGTAATCCAAAGATTAACGCTCCCAATTGCAGCTTCGACGATGGCTGCATTGGAAAAGAAAAATGTCAAAGAATGTGCCAATATAGTTGTAAAGGTTATGACCCAGCTGCAAAAAGCCGTCTGCAGTAGTTTATTCTCCACACTTCTTTGGTTTGCAGGTATATTGTAAACTTCGGCATTATTTCTTTTGGCAATCAAATAAAGGCTTATGCCAGCATAAATAAGCAAGCTTAAACTTAGAAATGAGTAACAAATAACGCCATCCACTATATACATTATATTGTTGGAATAGTAAAGTTGGACACTGTTATTACCAAATTCCACTATGTAATCAGTATACCCTAGAGCGAGCGGGAGTGTTCCTATAATTCCCACCGGATAACCTAAAACTACAAGCAGCCATATCAGTTTCTGAAACCTTTTGCTGTACTTAACATTATGAAATTGTATGGGAAAATAAATAACTACACCCCGATAAATGGCTATTAGCAGTTGGTGATACAATCCCGCAAAAAAGCCGAAAATAAAATTAATAACTATAGTCCAATCTATGACCGATTCTGGAAATGTCCAGCCAATAGCTTGATTTAGCATTAGCGGTAATATTGATGCACAATTTATCCAATCCGAGGCAGCATAAAAGATCCATAAAATATATATAGGATCGGAAAATGTTTTTCGCTTCCATAGAAAAAATGCAAAAGTTGCTCCTTGCAGTATTAGGGCCCAAAACACAGAAATTGTGCTATATAGTTCCCAGAACATGATCTGTCCTCACAAAGATGTTGTCAAAATGTTGGCTGTTGACAGGTGTTACTAGTCCGTTCATATGTACTCACAACGACGAAAATAATTCTATTAGTAACTAAGTATTTAATAATTCCATGTAATTGCAAATATAAGCATATTGCTAAGATTAAGCACAAACAGTGTGAGCGAAGTTCAGGATAGTAAGAGCGTGCGTGTTACGTTTGACAGGGACAAGGAGTCCGTGCACGAAATAATGAGCAGTTTTACTGCACACTGATGAACGCTCTTAATTTTGTGAAACGAAATATTCTGCGCAAATTAGTCAGTACCGTTAACACAAAAGAGTTACGCGTTGTTTTCACTCTTGTTACAGACTGATTTGGACTCTGGGGACATTTTTGAGACAAACGTCATGTTAGAAAGCGTGAGGCGTTTGGCATATTGCTGAAGGAGACAATAGATGTTTGCTCAACAAATATTAATTAGCAAAATCTATTTTGAACTGTTACTTCCCGGTAAGGCGCTTTTGATAACACTAGTCCCATTTAATGGTCTCCTTTAAGGCCAGTTTACACCACCAAACTTTCGCCAAACCAAACCATGGCCAAACTCAAGTTTGGTGAAAGAAGTTTGCCAAACTTTGTGTTTACACTACCAAACTCCGTTTGAGCAAACTTCCTCCAACCATTCACCAAACTTTAGGAGGGAACCAATGAAATTAAAGAGAATATGAGCGCCAGTTTCAACCTATTTTAACAGGTTTTTTCCAAACATTTGTCGGCATTAAAATGGGTTAGTAATAGGTGGCCTGAGCTTAGGGGGGGGGCTTCCCATTCACAGATGTTTTTCTGGTTATTTTAAAGCAAACTGAAACGATTGGAACATTAAAAGGTTTTTACCTATTGATATTGGTTCTCTTAACTGGTAAAAGTGACAGTCAGCTGGCAAAATTAAAACTTGGTCCTTGCAAAATTTTAGTACAATACTTCCTTTTCCAATCTTTTAATATTTCTTATTCAATATTCCATATCATATTTCCAATGCATGCTGCCTTCCAATACATTACGTCAATTCTGAAGGACACAGGCATGTGACTTTCTTGTGGATTCTCATTGGTCAGTTTCACCAAACGTTTGGTGAAAATTGCTATGGGACCAAACTCAGTTTGGCAGTTTGGTGGTAGTTTGGTGTAAGTTTGGTGGACGTTTGGTGTATGTTTACACCATCAAACTTCCACCAAACTTTCGCCAAACTTGAGTTTGGTCGAGGTTTGGTTTGGCGAAAGTTTGGTGGTGTAAACTGGCCTTTAGGGCAGTGCTGCTTCAGGGCTACCTAAGCAAAGCCCCCATGTTGGTTACGATTTTTCATTAAAAAGAAATGGTCATATTACTCATAGGAAATGTACTTCCTGCCCAGCCAAGGGGCTAAAAACTATTTAAGCTCCTATCTAAAGCTACTAAATTTAAGTTACCATCTAAGCTATTTGCATAGTCCGACTAGCTTAAAATATAGAAATCGGACAACAAATAACGACATATAGTGATTACCCCAAAATCTCCATGCTACCACGCTTCTGAGTAGTTGGAAGGGAGTTGGAACCCATTAGCGCCCTTGCCCAGACGGATGCCAGGGGAACACCTGTGGGATCTCCATTTGAGGGCCCATGACCATCGGAATTCCCCAAGATGTGGTTCCTAGCCTCACCCCCTCTCTTCAACTTCTTCTGGCCGTTTTAAATCTAGTTTTGCAGTTTCAGACGATTATCCTTTTTCTGTTCTCACTTAGAGATAAGACAGCTACTAACGCAACTAACGGTATATCATACGATACCAACAATAACTAAGCACACTAACTAACTGACCTCCCTGCAAATGTGACCTACCATTTATCAATCTCGAATGTAACAATTATGCACTCTTGCCTTAAGAGACACAAGTATGACATAAGTGACACCTTAAATCAACTACCCCCAACACTTTCTTTAACCCTCCCCGAAAACTCATTGGGGCGCCGAAGACGAGATAACTGGCCAAAATATGGGTATTTTGAGGGTGAACTTTGCAAACATTTTCAAAAAGTCGAAATTTTTGGCATTAAGTGTTTATTGCGAGAAGTACACGTTTTTAACAATTTTATGAACTTTCTGATTATATTATTGGTATTAGAAGCTTCAGAATGTGCGATTTTTGTCATAAAAATAGAAAACTGTGCTGGGGAGGATTGGGGTCCACCTGGCCCTGGGGAGAGGTCTCCATAGGGGCACCCAAGAAAAGTCGGGGAGCTTCCCACACCCCTAATCTCCGTTACACCTATGGCAAGAAGTCCCCTAATAAACATAGTTGTGGGGGGATCAAAAATTGCTTCCTCTATTATACCGTCGACAATCGGGGCGGGGTGAGGACCCCGGGGAGGGGCGATTTCGAGGGGGAGGCACTTTCACGGGGGCATGTTAATTTCGGCGGATTTCGATGTTTTTTTTGCAAAACATTCTCCCTATCCCCGTCCCCCACAAAACCACCCGAACAATTACACTCATATAAAACCAATCCTCTTCCCCACACAAATTGGGTAACCCCCCTCCCCAAATACACTTATACGGCAAACACGACAGTCACTCCCCCGCCCCAAACCTCCCCCAATTACACCTGTACGGCAAACACTGCAATCGCCCCTCCATCCCCGCAATCATAGCTATTGCTTGGCTCAATATTTAGCTAATGCATGGCTTCTCCGACTTTGTCCTGTATAACTCTTTTCCTACCTATCTGACTCTGATTCGACTCCGACTACGACTTGTATAAGTGACTACCACTACGTACCAATGTTTCCGATTCGTCTCCGACTTCCGTGTTCCTATCCGATTTCAACCAAAACTTATATATTAAAACACCCAACCTTCTGTGTTTCCGATCAGGCTCCGATTTCCGAGTTCTTTAGACCTTGCTTCCGATCCGACTCCCAATTAACGTTGTACACTTCCGAGTTCTCATCCCGCTCCACTATGAGTTCCGACTTCCGGTCCGACTCTGACCTTACAAATGGAAACCCTTTCCGTTCCAATTTGTCCCGCTTTTCCAACTTCTCCACGTTACGTCCCACTCACTTTCCAACTTCTCCGTCTCAAATTCAATTGTTGGAAATAACATCCATAACATCGATTAAACTGATGGTAAGCTCCTGTTAAGAAAACTGCTCCAGCCGGAATAATAAAAATAGAGAAGGCTTTCGAGAATTAAAACAGCATACAAGCATTACAATAAAGCCGGGAATATATTCCGCACCAGCGGAATAAAGAGGGTCCTGGGGTATTTTTGTGCAGACACATGTGGTAGGCGGCCGACTAGGTGGCATACTAAATTCTCCACAATCGCTGGAAAAATTGGTCATTTTTGCAAAAACTACATTTTGTATGATAGCAGACTACGAGATGGCAATTGGAAGATGCCCATTCCTCCAATAATTGGCATTAGCTAAATTTAATTTTAATTTAACATTCAAATCAACGCCTTTAGTTTAATTTTACGGCTTGACTAGTAATGCATTATTTGATTTTTGCAGAAATGACAAGTTTTGGACGCCAACATAAGAAAGTTGGCTATATCCTACGATAGGGAAAAGCTAGAGAGTGCTTCAAAACGCAAAAATGTAGAGCACAACGAGATCATTCGTGTGAATACAGCAACAACTGTTCAGCTGCTGTTATACTGTCAAAACAAGTTGTCAAAAACCGCCCTGTCCGCAAATGTCAAAAGTTTTGAAACGGAATGCAGGGATCTTAAACGCCAGAATAAGTGTTTTTGGAAAGATTCATCAAATTTCTTCTTGCTTTGAGCAGTCGATTAACAATACGTGCCCAAATGGAATCACCCCCTTAAGAATTTAATTGACTACTTTTCGATAAGTCGAAGCAAGCCATAATGGATTAAACTTCAGTTTTCCTTGCAGAGGCTTCGCATAACAGCAGAAAGTTGATTCATTCGCAACCATTAATTGCCTATAGTCAGTTAGTAGTGAAGACATTTTAATACCTGGGCTCTAATTTATGAGCGGACACGTTATCGGAGTTTACCATGCGCCTATTTGAATTCACATTGGAAAAATATTTCGAACTCCAGTCATTTCTATGAGCACTTTCTTGCCATCCATGAAAATGTTCACGAAAGCTTCGCTGCTTCTTCTGTTCCACTGTTCTGCTGTACTGTACTGCTTTAGCGAAGTCAATACTGGCGATGTGAAACCAGAAGCTATTACATTTGTGGTTTACAGACAAGAACCAGAAACTGGAAGCGGAATTTTCACTGTTCATACATTCACCCGATTTTGGAGAGACGAATTTGGAGATTTTGATCTAAACTCTACGTTTTCCTGGCGCCCCCTTGTCTGTCCAAGCGAAGATATCTATTCTACATCTCAGCAGTACTGTAAAAGGTTCCAATGCTCTGTAACCATGAAGGGATTTGACAAATTTCGATACAACATTAGCAGCTACTTTGACACAAATCCTGGTTGTGCAAAAATTAGCAAAGAGCTAAAGAAAATTCCTCAACTACCGCCTAAGGAGCGTGAAGCTAAATATATCGAAATTCAGGCGATGTTGCCAAATCTACCAAATTGTGATATTTTGCAGCTGCCCAGCATCAATTTTACTGATCCTTATTCTTTCCAGTTTTGCATTGTTGATCCGTTCCCGCTAGTCATGCCTTCTTCCTGGTATGTAATCAATTTTCACTCATTTGGTACTTACAAAGCAAACGACAGTTATACAACCGACATTGACTACAGGGATACCTTCATAGCATCAGGATTTCGCCAAGGGCATAGTTTTCTTCTCCACAACTTCGATGTTCAAGAAATTGACAATTTTGCTTCACTTACATGGGATAAAATCACAAGGTGCTACTTGGAAACCAGCTTAAAGAACCTGTTGCCAGTTGGAATCAAATTGAATATTACAATCACTACTGAAGCGGAAGGCTCGCAATCAATGATAATCAGTTTTAAACCACACGAATCCAAAGGCTTGGTTTCTATTAATGGACGTGCTCCAATCATTGACATTTCTTTGTATAACGTAGAAGGAGTAAATGAATTCCAAATATCGCCAACATTCCGAAGCCACTCTTTTCAAGGAGTAGTAAGCGTACCGTAGATATACCTTAGTATGTTTTAGAGTCTTAGTTTAGGATTTTGGAGTCATAACCGATGACGAGTGGGGAGAAGTTGTGAGTAAGCGGTAACCATCGCATCTACTCTGACTTCCAGTATTTTACGAAAGATACGCTTTATTCGTTAAGGTTTTGAACTATACATTCCCTCGTAAGCAAGCCATTCTTTTTAGGTATTCTGGTGTAACTGCTAGAAATATCGTTTTGTGACCGCCACAGCTAGCCGACAATCTCAAATCGGCTGCCTTCCACATATTAAGCGTTTTCAGTTACTCACAGTGTTTTTGTTTCAGAGGGAGCGCAATCCATGTGCCAAAAGGGAAGATTTCGCGGACAGGAAAAACACGCTGGTGATTGACTGATTATCCTATGGTCCTGAAGATTTTTTAAAGGTTTCCACAGGTGTTCCTAATAGAAATGCGCATTTCGGACCGTCGAGGACAGGTCGGGGCAGGCAGACTTAAATTGGTCAGCTCGACGGGCTAGGCCGAGAAATTTATTAACTGCACCCGGAGTGGGCCGAAACGGGCCGCTTCGGCTCTAAGGAAATGTTGTGAATGCACTAAAATACCTACAGCCATGCCGTTATTTGAGGGGAAAATTTCCTTTAAATTGTCTTTCATTTTCTTTTTTCCTTGGGAAAGAACAAAATTTCACCAGCGCAAGCTGATATTTGACAACTGTAAGCGTGAATGATATAAAAAACATGTTAACAGGCGATAATGTGTACACTAAGCATAGGTGAATAGTTTAAATGTTGCCTATAGTTTGGACTTAGCCCAGCATGAAGCCATTATTCAAATTGTGAAATTCTAGGAACATTTGCTTTTTGTTTTTCCTTATTTAAAGAAAATTTCTAATTTTCTTCCGTTTTTTCCCCTCAAATTAACTCATCCTGGTTATTTTAAATAAGTATTAACATTTCGCAGTCCGATTTAGCATTATGTATCTAGTATTGAAGCTTTTGAAATAATACACTTAGTAAAATTATGGAAACCGGGCGGGGCCGTGTCGAAAAACCTCGATCCGTGCTCATGTGTAGTTCCTAAGAATCATTACACTCCACCAATTTTCCATAGAGAAAATCAGTCATTCGGTTTAAGGCATAATCTAACATTTTTGCTGGAAACTTTCTGAACATAATGCGATTTTTGGGATAAGTTTTCAAAACCAAGTAGATTGAATGTCGTTTGAATTCGTTTGCATCATTAATGCCAAATGCCTTTTTACAAACCTAATTCAAATTTCACAGTTTCAGCCGCCATAATCATTAATTGTGTTCTCCTGTGTAACCAATGAACGGAATCGTATAAAGCAGTTAAAAACATTTAATTTATTTATGTAGTTTAAGATGATTTAGAATAAATAAACGTGACTCCTACAAACTGACTAATTTTGAATTTATTGCGTTTCTTGTGAGTTTGGTTTGTGGTTGGGTTGTCAAACAAAAACCATAATAAGAACTGCAGAGATACGCTAGATCAATATAAATGTGATGGTAATGTAATGTAAGCCGTCGGTTTGAAGAAACTGAAATCTGAACACTGCATCAGTGTAAATATAATGCTAATGTAATGTTTGGTAAAAACAGCACGTATTTCCGCGATTTCTTAACCAGATAATATGCACATGTTTCATAAAACCAAGAGACTATAACCAAGAGACGGCACTATAACTTTAACAAGCGGCATGCACTTATAGGGCATGCGACATGATCTGCACGATAACGGCTGAAACCCAACAAATTAAACCCATCGCTCCAAAGAAATTTGCACGCCATGCCTATCTTCCAAACACAACTATACTGTTAGTCCAAGATGTGTCCTTTGCAAGCTTCAGTGCACAAACATAACGTGAGAATTTCTTTGAAGCCCTTATCCTGCAATTCATGTCGCATGCCTAATAACTAAGAGGCGCTTGCCAGTAGTATACCAGTCCGGATTCTTAGTAGTTAGCCAATATTACTGGCTCGAGTCGCTAAGCTATGACTGACCCTACTTAAGTAGTAATAGAGACTTCAATTGGGATCAGTTAGGAGCCCAGGTAATTTAGTCGTAATACAAACAGAATTCACACATTTATTCAATCAATGCATGACCATTTGCAAGTGAATGTATGCCATCTTCGAATACATATGTATGTAATGTTTGTCATCATAGGCGTGTATGTATGTTTATGCGATTGTCATCATTTGCTGGCTTGTGCCGGGCTCTGATAGGATGCCGACGAGGCGTGTCATCTGATACGGAGGGGCCGGCTTCTGTACTTTACTGATCTTGGACACTGTTAGGGCTCCCACTAAAGTTGCTAGAGCTTTCCGAAGGACTGGAAGGTACCAGGGGTAGGTTAACGTCATTGGCTGCTAGTCCAGCAGCAGGCTCCACAGGCTTGATATTATCCAAGAATTTGTTTCTGTCGTCTTATGCCTCGCTTTCTTGTACTTCGGTTTCAGTGTCGTTTTTCTTCTATAGCTTGTTTTGTTGCTTTGCCGCTTTTTTGTTCTACTGTCGGTAATTCTAAGACTTTCCCATGTCTTTGAATTTTCATGGCGTCGGACCGGAGGCGTAACACCGGACAGATTTCGTAATACCGAACACACGTTTTAGGATTAGAAGTAATCCCGTTGATGAATGAACACTGGATCTGTAGACTGTAATCACCAAGAGCAGCTACAAATACCAGCTCCGTTCATTGCTAGTGACATTGCTAGGAACAGCGATCTGAAAACTGTAGAGTTGGTTCTAAAGTCTTCAAGCTGACTATATATCAAACCATGTCTGAGAGCAGTGATTGGTGTTGATCGTATAACGAACGCAAAAACGGACTTACGCTGTTTTTGTTTTTCTCGGAGGGAAGAGATCTTTTTCAGTAGTGAAAATAGAATTCTGAGGTCAGGATTCTCCTTCTGTGAATCTCTTAAAGACGCGTTGGGCACATCTGTGATAGCAGAAAATTTTCCAAATCTCTTGTAATCAAGTTGAAGCAAACCACCTGATTTTGGCACCACTTGCGTGGACATGCTTCAAGTCTCGACAAAGCAACGGCATTAGTGTGGTTCTTTCCTTGAATTTCAATGGCGTAATCGTGTTCAGCTAGGGTCTCAAACCACCGTCCGATTGTCCTTCTGCGTCCTTGAGTTTTGCTGATCCACTGACAAGCAGCATGATCAGTAAGAACTACAAATTTCTTCCCCAAACCGTATGGTCTGAGGTGTCTTAGAAATTCAACATTGGCGAATAGCTCTCCCCGGGTCGCACAGTACTTAATTTCGGCTTTAGACAACGTTTTGGTAGCGTTGTTCTTGTCCTGGTACTGTGACAGTTCAGCACCAATCGCCCATACTGACGCATCTGTGTCCAGGATGAATGGTGTCTTCTCAACAAATCGAGGATACGCAACAACTGGAGCTGATGTCAATCGCTGCTTCAATGCGTTGAATGCTCGGTCACATTCAGCTGTCCACTGAAAAGGAACATCTTTTTGAGTGAGCTTGATTAGTGGGCTGACAAGGGCGGCAAAGTTTTTGATATGTTGTCGATGGAACAACGCAAATCTCAGGGAGGAGAGCAATTCATGGACAGTGGCAGGTTGCTTCCAGTGGGAACTTTGGTGATTGCAGAAGGATCGATGGTATCTGGGAGGGTAGTAATAAGGGTGAACCAAGATGAGCCCTTATTTGAGCAGCGGTTGATTTAAATTAGACGATTGATGTGTCTTAGAAGTTTGAAGGGTGACCCCCCCAAGTATGCAGGGCTTAAGGAGACATACAGCGCCACCAATACACCAGCCGCCAAATAGCTGACAAACACCTATGACAATCTCCAGTCAAAACAGGTAGGTAAGCTCCCAAAGTAAACACAGTATAAACAGTCAGTAACTAACAGTAAGGAAGTATTAAGTACACACACAGAAATAACAGGGGGATAATTTGCATATTTCACCCCTTACACTACAAAAATTTCAAAGCTAGAATGACCCGGCTTTGCCAAGAAGAGAACTCGTGATTGTCATTGAATCCTCTACTAACAACTTGTAAAACGATTAACGCTATTTGAGTCATGTGTCGTGTACATGCACCATCGCAACGCAGGTTATTTGTAAAGAAAATGAAAAAAATAAGGGATTTTGAATTGCCTTCTAAAAGACTTCAGAAAGTTGTGTTGGAAAAATGAGATGAAAGGGATGTTTCCTGCCTAGTTGCTTGATGGTGAAACCTATCACGAAATTGATTCACAAAAGTTAGGGTCATGCCAGTTACTATCTGTGAATTGGACTCAATTAAAAAGTTTGGGTTCATGAGATTATCAGCTATCAGGAAACGTATGAACTTAACATTTTAAGCCTCTCGAACAAAAGTTACAGTGAGGGCAAGATCTAGAGACTGCTCCCAACGACTGTTTTTATGCTAAAATGAAATTAGTTGTTGCTGGCTGGGTCCGCCTCAACTAATGTGGACGGCAGTTCCACCCTTTCAGACAAATTGAACAGCAGGTCTCTAGTTCCCGAGGTCCCCACTGATCGTTCAAGCAAAATTATACTCTGAAATTAAAGCATAAAGAAAACAGCACAGCAATCAGTCAATTTGTAGCTAGCTTTTATTCTGTACTTAGCTAAGTTTATACTTGTTAACTGTTTAATTGATATTTGTATTCTTGCTTACGTACGGATTGTACATTAATTTAACTATGTATTGTATAAAGGAAGTTGTAATTGTAACTGTACAGTTTCACTACTTTTTCACAAGTGTAATCTAAAAAGAAATCAAAAATTTAATGTTCAATTAGCAAGGACTAATGTATAGATTTTGTCTGGTTAGTGTTGGATTTAATAATTATCTTTGATTTGTACTTTGATGCTTGTTAAAATGGAATTCGTTCATCAGCGTAGTTGAGTGAGGTTAGTCAGATTTTAACCCCTTCTATTCTGCATCATCAATCGGATGGGGTTCATCTACAGGTCCCTACTATTGAGTTCTGTGTGTGTGAGTGAAGGCCAGTAAGGGCCAGTCTGAATGTCTAGCGCTAAGTCTATGTATGTGTGAGGCTCAGCGCTACCTTTTCACGTCCCTGGAATGATATCATACGCATAGGTCAGACAGAGGGGAACCCCTCTGAAATTAAGGCACAAGTCACCCCTGAAAGGAAGAAAGAAAGAGATTAGCAGTTAATATTAACAAATATGTAATATTAGGTCTCCAGCTAAATCTTAGACTAGGTAAAAGCTTCACTTAGTTTGGGTACGGCTTATTTCATCTTGGGCTTCCAGGCCCCCCGTTCGTATTACGATTTCTCCTTCTACATCTTCTTGTTTTCCTCGTCTGCCTTTCGGTCTACCTTTGGATTTCCAATCTGCTTGGCAAACAAACTTCACGTCTTTAGAAATCAACTCCAGGACAAAGGTCCTTGAAAACAAAAACGCCATAAAAGTTTAGGGCCAGGGCTGTTGAGGTACTTTGGGCCACTCGAAAACGGACCCAAAGTCATAAAAAATTATGTAACTAAGATGACAAACAGCCCCGGCGAAAATTCAAAAGAAGGAGGCTGGGTCTTCCTTTTCAAACCAGCCAATGACAGAATGCGATCATGAAAGCAGCCAATCATCGAAAGATGATTGCAAAAGACACGAGGAAAAAGTTAACCTGAGAGCAAAATTTCAAACTCCAGTCAGTCTGTGATTTGGGGCTCGTGACGAACGGTCGTCTACTTTCTCTCTCGCGTGGCCGAACTGCTGGGGGGGGGAAATCACAGACACCCCATGAGCTGTTTCGTTGGGAGAGGCTTTGCCTCTCCCCTTCTAGGATACCCCCCTTCAAAACTTTTCCCACTCGGACCCTAGGTTGGGATTGGGGTACACCTGGGGGGAAGGTCTGCCTAAAGTGGGTTTGGGCTTCAGAAGCCCGGTTTCTCAAATCACCCTCTAGGATGAGCGGTCCCACTCCCCTCTAGGATTTATAACTCTTGTAAGCGCGAGTCTAAAACCAACCAAATCGGACCTTGAGTCCCACTTTCGAAATCATACGTTAAAGTCGGGCTCTCGCCGCCCTAGATTAGTTGATATCTCTATTGCTTTCATGATTGTATGCTAATATCAGTTGATATTAGCTGGATTTCCCTGAATTTCCTGAAGAGGAAATTCAGGAACGCGTCATTGGTGGGGGATTTCCAATGGAAATCCCCTCTGCTCAGTTTTTCTGTTCAAAATTTGAAACTTTTCTCTTTCTCCTTGCAATAAGCCATTTTTCCTCAGTTCCTGAGTTAGATCACTCAAAGGCTAACTCGTCTAGTCCTCACTAGTTTTGCTCCAAAACCTTAATCTAGATTGAGTCTAGTACCTTCTCGTCAAAATTATTAATCTTTCACCTTTGTCCTGACGAAATCCAGTTAATATCGCTGAATCCGGGTTAAAACCGACAAGGTTTTAACCCATTTCCTTCCTTCACAACCAATCTCTTGCATGCCCGCGCGAGTCCGGCTCGACGACAAGATCATTCTTGTTTGCGTCGAAAACTATTCTGGACAGCCAGTTAAGCTGCACGCCAGAGAGTCGTTAGGTACTGTGCGCCCGGACGTTCCCACGGAAGACAAGGAGGATTTTAAGAGGCACGCCTACGGGTGTTACTATGTTCGGACACCGGGTAATGGCGTCCTGCAGTTGAATCAGGTATTGTCGGAACCGGACGGTATTGCCCAAGGTTATCGCTCTGTCTCTGCGCGAGAGGGTTTTAGGACTCTGGCTGATCTGCCTGAGTGCTTTAAGGAACTACCTAAGCCGTCCTCGGAGATGTCTCCCACTGAGATGGATCAGTTCGTTCGAAGCCTAACTAGAAATGAGCAGGCCTTCTCTCATCATCCCTTTGATGTAGGTAAATGTTCCGTCTTTAAGGCATCGATCAACACGGGAGCTCATGCTCCGATCTATTCTCCTCCGTATAGGCTGCCTGTTCATCTTCGTGACGTCCTGTTGGAAGAATTGAAAGAAATGTTGAAACACGGATTTATTCGGCCATCCCAGAGTCCATGGGCCTCTCCCATGTTATACGTTCCCA
>JASAND010008283.1:0-10898 GCA_030248195.1 Trissonchulus latispiculum | reverse complement strand
ACAAAGGTGAAGCCTATTTTGATTATGATATTTCCAGTGTTTTGTTATTAAAGATCATCTTGATTTTTGCCATGTAACCAATTTTTAGTGTTTTAAACCCCTGTGTTGCCTCCCCCACCCTTCGAAGTGTTTTAAAGCCTGAGTTTGGTTTGCTGGTTCATTCCTTGCTCCTGTGAATTTAATTAATTTATTAATTAACTGAAAACTGAAAAATTAAAATAACGAAGTTTAGTAATTGCGTTTCGTGCCGTGCCGGCCGAGTGGTTAAGGCGTTCGACTTCGGATCCGATAGTCCGAGGTTCGAATCCCCGCTGCCACAAAGCTTTCACAAATCCCCTTGAGCAAGGGACTAAGCACATATCGGTTCGCGGTGAGCTCTAGCCAACCCAGCTATCTATCCTTAATTGGTCGGTAAATGGGTACCACTATTGTGGGAAGGTAACAGGAGTCCGTGTAGGGCTTAAAGCCTTGAAGGGCCGGCCCTCCTTCCACGGATGTAGTCACCATTTGAGGTGACACTCCTGACTCTACGGCTGTGTATCCGGGGATGAGCACCGGCACCCCTTGTCCCTGAAGCAGGGATGGAGATATTCTCCAGGGGTCACCTTTACCTTTTTTTACCTTTTTTAGTAATTGCGTTTAGTATTATTGCAATTAAAAATTGTGTTTAATTTGGTTTGCAGAGAATTGCTTAACATTTTCACCATTCAAGAACTGATCGATTGGAAACGAGACATTGTGGGTGGTTATGAGAAAACGCTGGTTCAGGGTACTCCCGGCTCACCGCCCACTGGAATCTTCGATTCCAAATCGGAGTCGGGAAAGAAACACTGGGATGATTTGCAGACTCGCGTCGTGGAACATGTAGGTTTACAATAAGTTTAGTTAGTGTATAGTATGACGTTTTTAGTGTAGTTTTGATGTTGCGTTACTGTTGTATTCTTTGTTGCATGTCCAGAAGACCTAAAATTGGTGAGAAAGACACAGTCAAAACGGCTACCTGTCCACGGATCCACGAGGATACAATGAAATCAAATACAGTATCAAAATCACCAAAACGTGGACACCCAGAGTCAGACCAACAAGAATTGGCTGAGGAAGGGGCCCGCCGTGGAGCCCCGAAACCGGTAGCGGAATAAGATTGGTTTGACTCTGAGTTAGGGTTGTGCCGTTAAGTGATTTATCCGGGCCCGGGCCGGGCCCGTGCCTACTTCATCGACCGTGACCGCGACCCGGGCCGGCCCGGAGGCCCGATACAAGGCCCGGGTTCTATTCTCGGCGCTGGGGGCCGATCCGTTACAAAGCCCGGTCCTTCAGATTCAAATCTATACATGCTATTTTCGGTAAACTTTTACGTCACTTAATATTGTACTGCCTTATTAGTTGAAAAACCACCACTTTAAGAAAACCAAAAACCACTTCTTCTGAGCCTTTCATTCATCAGGTCCATAGGCAAAATTAGTTTATGAAATGTCTCATTTCTTGTTGTCTATTACAAAACATCCTCAGAAGACATCACATACGCAAATGCCATAGTAAATTCAACACTGCCAAACATAGAGACAAAATAAAAGTCCGTTTTAGAAGGCCCAACATCACCCGGCCCGGCCCGGGAGGCCCGGTGGCCATGGATCGAGCCGGCCGAAGCGTCCGGCCGGGCCCGGCTCCGGGCCGGCCTCTCTCGTAAAAAGAGGCCCGGGGCCGTGACCGTGACCGGCCCGGTGTCCGATACAAGGCCCCGGCACAACTCTACTCTGGGTGTCCAAGTTTTGATTTTGATATTGTATTTGAAGACCTAAAATTGGTTAGTTTGTTAGTTAGTTTTCATGGAAAGTGACATCGCTTAGTTTTTGGAATTTTTTGGTTGTTGATGGTTTGCTTCTTTTTTGCTGTTGTAGAATATCCGAATGATTGCAAAGTACTATACCAGAATCACCCTAAGTCGAATGTCTCAGCTGTTGGATTGGCCGGAACCGGTAAGTGGTCCGGTTGTGGATTCTCCTAAAAAAACCTATTTTTAAAACTTGATCATTTTCAGCCCTTTTTTGAACCAGCTAATCAAGCGAATAGTTGGTGGTATGAGCTGCTGTGATAGAGATAACATAAAGAAGTTTTAGTTGTTAGCTCAGGGATTTAGGGAGCTTGCTTCTCAGCCTAGCAGTGACGGTTACAAATTTCCTTTTGTATTTTTATTTTTTCTTACATTCTCGTTTATTTTTCTGGCATTTTTATCATGGTCTGGTCACATGACATCATTTTATAACTGTACGTAATATATAGCCAACTGCGTATACCGTATTAACCTACACGCATACATATTATATACATAAACACATAATAATGTTAACTTTGCTGTTCAGAAAACGGAAGAATTTCTCTGCCAGTTGGTTACCAAGGGAACCATCCCCGGTGCAAAGATAGATCGTCCCACGGGAATTGTCCGGTTTCAGCCCAAACAGAATCCGACGGAAGTTTTGGACCTCTGGTCTTCCAATGTCAAATCCCTGATGGACGTTTTGAACAAAGTAACCCATCTGATTCTAAAAGAAGAAATGGTACATCAGCACCTGAAGAGTAGTGCTTAGCTTATGAAATTTTTTAGTTACTGGTTATTGTATTTTGTATATCTACTGTGCTGTTTTTGTTGTTTTTTGCTCGCTACTGTTTTATTTGCATATTTCTGTGAAATAAATTCGGTGTTGTTCAGTAGATTATGAATTAGTAGTTAGTAGTTAGGGGTTACGAATAGCTTAGTGTTACCCGTTTGTTCTTTTCCGACGCTTACAACTACTGATTTAGTCACATTTTATTGTGCAAATCATATTTTAACGAATTTTAAATTTGAAAATTTGAAAAAGTCAGTCGTGCTTTATTGAGTAATTTCACCTTCATGTAGGGTTGTGCCAGGCCGTGAAGCGGGCTTCGGGCTAGGGCCGGCCCGATACCAGCCCGGCCAGAGTTTTTAATGAGACGGCCCGGCCCGAGTTCTCTGTTGAGCTCGACCACTCTGGCTTTCCGGGCTATTTGTCATTGCTGAAAAATGTTGATTTTTTCGTTGTGACTTGTGGCTTCCTTTGTTCACACACTGTTGTCTTCTTCGGTGCTTATACACCCATACATACATGCATTTCAGAAGCGATACATTTGAAGCAAATTATATATAGACAAGTTTAAAACATAATTCTACTATCCAAATGCTATTAGCAAGCAGGTTGTAAAATGCTAAACTTTATGCAGGTTTTCTCTATCTGCAAAACGTTATGGATTAGTTATTGTCTTCAAACAAACAACAAACATTTGTACGATTCAGAAGGAACTATTTTAGTTAATCTGCTACGGCGGCAGACAAACCCTGGTTTGGTATAAGGAAGCTAACAAGTAAAGCTTTGCCAACTTCCCAGTTTTTAGTCGGTGGTCAATTGTGTGTTTAAATCTGCTAAATATTAGCTGTGTGAGTGATTTATTTTTATTCCTTTTTTGGATGATTCAATACTTAACTAAAAATCTTACTTGCAATCTACAAGATACATAGGCTTTATAGCTTCAGTGTGTGGTCACAAATTATATAGTGCTCAAAGCATTATCTGAAAATTATGAAATGAAAAGCTTCTAACAATAGCTAATGTTCCACTTGAAGTTACAGCTAATCGAACCATGAAAGTTCATTTTGGGTTTACCGATGCGTAATACTAATAAAATAGCTCGGCAAACTGGATGCGATTTGAACCATTTTTGGGCCTCTCCGCAGCGATCAGGCGATATTTGGGCCACTTGGGCTGCTCGGACCGCTTGGGCCGTGAATCGGGCTACGGGCTCGGGCCGTGAAGCGGGCCTCGGGCTTCGGGCCGGGCCAGCCCAGCCCGAGAAGGTTGGTTGGCCCGAGCCCGGCCCGAGAAATTTCTCAACGGCACAACCCTACCTTCATATTTACCGAGATCGGTCAGAGCCACGTAAGAAGATTTTTGGAGCCCAGGGTGCAGTTTCATAAAAGGTTCTAACGTTCTCGAGTCTAGTAGCTAAATTAAGCTGGAATGTTTTGAGATCCGCAAGTCACGTTGAAAAAGTTCTCTGGTCGATTTCGACCACAGAAATGTTTGCCTACTTGAGACCTACTCGAAAGCCGCCACGACACCGACACTCGCTCCCATGGTAACAGATGGTTCTTGAAGTTGTACAGTCCTCATCCTTTGTACAGGTGCGGTTGGCTTGCACCGGTAGCAACTGCATGAGCAGTTGAATCAGGACTGCCCTTCGTTCTGAGATAATCTAAGGATTGTATATATGTGGCTGTATCATTGATTGAGCTACGAAGATCGACACCAGACCCACTTGTGTAACTGGTGCCCCTGGGGAGGGCAAGTGGAAGAATATTAGTGCAACACCATCGACCACAGTAAGAAAGAGATCTCCAACCGGACGCGGATTCTTTTGCTCCCCAAAGGAGCAATTTCACCTAAAGTTGAGATCACGTGTGTTAAACATATATAGAAAATTAAAAACACACTCACTTGCGCCAGAGAAAATCTCACTTATGGCAAAATGGATCCGTCCATGCTTTATTTATACCATATTTTACCATGCTTCCGGTTTGTAACCTGTAGGAATCAGAATTATTAATTAGGCTTTTAGAAAATTTAATAGATTTTTGTATTAAAATTTGGTGTCAATTTCATTCAACACAACAAATGTTAATATTGTATTAAAATTTGGTAATAATTTCAACATAGCAAATGTTAATACTTCAAAAACTTGATTAAAATTTTTGAAGGCCTAACTTAAATTCTGATTATTACCGATTACAGCCCAGAAGATAAAAGTAGCTTGATATACAAAGCTTGGATTAGTGATGTTTCAGTCACTGAAACTGAAACTGAAACTATTTTGAGAAGAGACCTGAAACTAAAACAGAAACTGAAACCTTTTTAGGCAGCCGACTGAAACTGAAACTGAAACTAAATTGAGTAAAAGACTGAAACTCGGACTGAAACTAGTTTCAGTCTTTCCCTAAATCTTGAAATTTTTAAGGTTTTGAGCTTCGATTCTGTTAACATTGCTGTAAGAGAGGCTGAATAAACATTAAATTGTGCTTTATATTAACTCAGAGAGCTGGAAACCGTTGTTTTTAAAGCGAACTGAAACTGAAACTGAAACTCCGACTGAAACTAAAACTGAAACTGAAATTATTTTACGTTGCCGACTGAAACTAAAACTGAAACTAAAATCGGCTACTGAAACAACAATAGCTTGGATGGATCCATTTTGTCATTCAGGAGATTTCTGTGGTGCGCGTAAAAGTGACAATTTTTCGCATTTCCTATGTTTAACACATGCAGGGCGATACTAAGGCAGACGCACACCTGAGCGTAACTTTCGCAAAACTTAACCGATTTAGTTCAAATTTGGTATGGATGCATTTGAACACATTTCTGATCGATCTGCAGCAAAATTTTAAAATTTTAAAAATTTTAAATTTTTAAGTTTTTTAAGGGGGGACCAAGGGGAACCAAAAAATTTTTTGTCTGCGATTTCGCTGAAAAGTTGCATAAAGGGGTTATCTTGGTTGCTGAACACGAATCTGAAAACCGTTTTTCGATCCAGTTTTTCGTTAGCTAGAAATAAGCTAAAGTTGTAAGCTTAATGTTTAAGCTTATACTTAGCTAACGAAAAGCTGGATCGAAAAACGGTTCATTCCTCCCCCCACCAACCCCACATTATCTTCACCGCAATATCACACAAAAACATTTATTTGTTTTCGTTCCCCCCCCCCCCCCAAAAAAAACAAATTAAATAATATAATAAAATAATATTTTGTTGCAGATCAATAACAAAATGGTTTAAAACCACCCCAAACAAAAATAACCACTAAATATATAAATTTTTGCAATTTCCCCTCTGTGTGCGTCTGCCTTAGTATCGCCCACATGCAGACCTCCACTTCGAAATGAAACTACACTGTAAAAAATATTGCATAACAGTTATCTATTTTTCTTAGATAGGGAACTTGTGACATCCTAACTAATTAGATAACTGTTATCTAATAATTTGGGATGGCAGCAAACAATTTTAATTGGCGACTTGTTACCAATTTAACTTTCATAGCCTTTACCATAAATTCCAAGATAACTGTTATCCGTGAAAAATATAGGGTTGTTACCTAAAATTAAAGGATTACTAGTATTTATTAGTTTTTTGTTCAAATTAGAATAATTGCGGAAAACAAAGCGAATATGCTCCCTAATACTGTGCCGAATAGAGGCACATCACAGATCACAGACGATAGGAACCGGATAATGCTCTTCGATCTTTAATTTGCATTTAGATGTTTGGTCAAGAATCATCCTGTTGGATACTGAAATATCCACAATATTCACTGTCAGCCATCCAATCCAACGCTTTGGATATTAGCAATCAAAATGTTGCTAGCTATCCGGCTATTTGAATTGGATGGCTTCCAATAAAAAGGGATTTCACCCCTTTTTATTGGGTTTAGACCCTGCCATCGGTACCCCCAAAGGTACGTAATGGCCAAAAAAGATTGCTTCCATCCACTGTTCTGTAAACAGCAGCAGTAGGTAGGAGCAAATATGTCAGAAATTATTGACATGGAACTTGAAAAAGTTGTTTGTTTGTCTCCTTTATATAGTGCTCGATGCGGTATCAGCGTATCGAGTACTTGCGTAACACACGTTACTGCTTGAAGTGGTCGTGAGCTAGATGAAATTGGTTCCGCTTGGTCCCCCCTTGGAAAACCTAAAAATTTAAAATTTTTAAAATTCTAAAATTTTGCTGCAGATCGATCAGAAATGTGTTCAAATGCATCCATACCAAATTTGAACTAAATCGGTCGTGAGCATTATGAGCTGGATGAAACCTGCTTCGCTGATGCAGCAAAATTTATGGGGTCAAACAGTGCAGCTGACTGTGACAGCGTCTGGATACCCAGATTGAAATGTTCATAACTTGATCAATTTTTGGAGTTTTGCAGAGATCTATAGATCATTTTGAAGCTCATAATGAGCTGAATCGTTTTATGAAATCAAATCGTGGAAAAATCAGTTCTGTCAACCAGTTATTCTACATGTGCATATATACATTTTAATATTTAAGGGGGGTCCATCATGAAAAATTTTTTGGTGACCGATTTCGCTCGTTTTCACACATAAGTTAGCCACATATGTCGTACATATCAAGTTTAAATTTTGAGTTGTTTTGTTCAGTTCTCCGTAAGTTACGAGCCATCAAGTGTGTGCAATTTGAATATGAGCGAGCACAAGGGTGCTGCAGCCAGCTGAGGCAAATTTTCGCATATCAACTCTATATTTTTATTCCTGCTGGAGCAGGAATGTATAAAACGAAGCTTGGCTATGGCTAGTACATGTTTTCTCCATTTTATTAAGACGAGGCCCCATCTTCAACACGGGGCTAGTATAGGACTCTTTTTTGGGGAAGTTAATTTATGCAAATTAGGTTAGCAGCTATTTAAGCGACGGAATCTAGAGTCTTCTCGCAGTTGTCTGCAACTGTCAGCAATCAAACGATTGCATATGTTTGGGCGCATTAGTGCAGCTTGTGAGCTCGCTTTGGCGCAGTAGGGACAAAAAGCTATAGAATTGGGTCTGGGTAAAATCCGGCCCCGGCCCCGGCCCCACTTTACATAGGAGACTAAAACAGGGTAAAATCCGGCCCCGACTGAAATCCGGTTTTTGTAAACAGTTAGATAAACATGAATGCATGATATATTATGGTCAGTGTAAATTTAACATTAGTAAAGTTAAGTGGCCGAATACTACTATATATAAGTAGGCATATGTTGAGTGTCATTGTAAAGTTGAAAAGGTCACCTCTCCCATAAATGATGATTCAAATTGAATTAACTTTACTCTATAGATATGAAAATATGCGAAAACAATATAAAGTGAGTTTTGCGATGTATATGTGAATGGATAACCTTATATAAAGTCAAGAGTAACGTACATTATGAACTCTTGATAAAGTAAACACTTGTATGTAATGTGGAAAACTTAAAAAATATAAAATTGAAGTTTATCTGTGAAGACACATTTTGCTAAAACGTTGTAATGAGGGGTTTTCGGGATCACTGAACACGATTTTGAAGTCCGTTTTTTGATTCAGCCTTTAGTTAGTTCATCATGAACTAGAGTTGGAAACTGGAGATTAAATTTTAATTTAATTTTTGGGTCTTTCCCATTATCCCCCCCACAGCTCTGAATAAGTACCGAAGAAGCACAATTTGACTTATTGAGTTGAAATTTGGTGGAGGTAGGTCTTCGGACCTGCTGATTTCAAAAATGCAAAAATTTTAAAATTTTAAAAATTTTTTAAAAATTTAAAAATTTTAGTTTGTTAGGGGGGGGACCAAGGAGAACCGAAAAATTTTTTGAAAAAATTTTGCTGAAAACTTGCTGACAGGGTTTTCTGGGGCCCTGATCACGAATCTGAAATCAGTTTTTCGATTCAGCTTTTAAATTCCTAATTTAAAACTGTCCTCTGAGGATCTTTTGCGCATTCCCCCAGCCCTAACTTTTGATTTTTTGACCAATAACTTTGAAATTTCGTACTGGAGCATACTGGAGGCTGATAAATTCCAAAATTTTAAAATTTTGAAAAAACATTTCGTCAAAAAATCAAAAATTAAGGCTGGGAGAGGGAAAGCGCAAAAGATCCTCTTCAGATTCGTGATCATCACGTTTTAATTTGATACCTTAAAAATTAAAATAAATTGAAAAGGTTTATTCATAATCTTATCCCTACAGTATTAATGGCCTTTTTGTCAGCTTTCAGAAAATATATACATGTCTATAGATTGAAGCTACGTAGGGACGGTAAAGTTACTTTAAAATGCTATACAATACATTACATATTAACGTACGTATAATAAAATGGTCACCCTTCCATGCGATGGCAGGAGAGGTAGGTATGTACATATGGCGGGGAAGGTATGTACATGAAGGCATCAGGTGTGTACATTGTCCATATATGTATGTACAGTTCGTATCATACGTGGTAGGAAAGTCCTACGTAAGTATGTACACATCGTCTGAGAGGGGAGGGAGAGTCGTCACCCACCCCCCCCCCCCAGTTTTTCACATTAAAAAGTTACGTTCAGCGAAACTGGATTGTGTAGTGTGAACAGTGCCTAGATATGTATACGTGTATAGTGGGAACGATGTCACGAACGATGTCATGGGGAGGACCCATGTATGTATGTATATGTGTATATGTGTGTACAGTGTGAGCGATGTCACGACCGATGTCATGGGGGGACCCATGTATGTGTATGTGTATATGTGTACAGTGTGAGCGATGTCACGAACGATGTCATGGGGTGACCCATGTATGTATATGTGTATAAGTGTGTACAGTGTGAGCGATGTCACGAACGATGTCATGGGGGGACCCATGTATGTATATGTGTATAAGTGTGTACAGTGTGAGCGATGTCACGAACGATGTCATGGGGGAACCCATGTATATATATGGGTATAAGTGTGTACAGTGTGAGCGATGTCACGAACGATGTCATGGGGTGACCCATGTATGTATATGTGTATAAGTGTGTACAGTGTGAGCGATGTCACGAACGATGTCATGGGGGAACCCATGTATGTATATGTGTATAAGTGTGTACAGTGTGAGCGATGTCACGAACGATGTCATGGGGGGACCCATGTATGTATATGTGTATAAGTGTGTGCAGTGTGAGCGAGATGTCATGGGGGGACCCATGTATGTATATGTGTATAAGTGTGTACAGTGTGAGCGATGTCACGAACGATGTCATGGGGGGACCCATGTATGTATATGTGTATAAGTGTGTACAGTGCGAGCGATGTCACGAACGATGTCATGGGGGACCCATGTACGTATATATATATATATATATATATATATATATATATATATATATATATATATATATATATATATATATATATATATAATTTCGTTTTGCCATCGCATGGATTATCTACCAATTTCAAAATAGAAGTTCTCTGTAACTGTTAATCTGTTATAATCTTGCATAATTCTTCACGCAGAGTCTGCATTGTGTTTATGCCATTTCAACAATTCATTGTCTATGCATGCGTATATATTGCACACACTTTGGTCAAATGGATGTATAAAGGTCAAAACATGTAAAGGTCATATACAAAGCCGCACAAAAGAAGAATTTTTCATTGAACTCTCTCTCTTTGTTTGCATTCATTTGTGCCATAAACAGCTTTCGTATATATAGAAAGTACAAAAGATATAACTCTCTCTCATATTACAATGGGGCCGGATTTTACTGGGGCCGAGGCCGGATTTTACCCTGGGCCGGGGCCGGGGCCGGAGCCGGATTTTACCCAGTGATGGGGCCGGGGCCGGATTTTACCTAGGTGGGCCGGGGCCGGGTCCGGGGCCGGATTTTACCCAGACCCATAGAATTTCAATCCAACTTACGATAAACTGAAGTCAAAAGTTATTTACTTGGACAGTGCAACAGAAATAGAAGCATATCCCGTCTCCTTACGCTTGTATTAGCACCTTTATACAAAAATATTCTTATCATTTTCATGTCGAGAAAAAGACTGGAAATGGACGAGATTTCCTAGTTTTCAGAGTGGCACTAAATATACTTAAAATGAGAAATTAATTTGTTCTCATCTGCCGCTAAAGGTTAAACAGGTGGTGGTCTACTTAACATGTAGTTAGGTAACAAGTACCTCAACAGCTTAGTAGGTGCTGTTTACGTATCAGCAAGCGAATTCTGAATAAGTAACAATTTGAATAATCTCACTCGTTGCTTGTGAAAATAGGATAACATTTCCTACATGTCCTGCTGAATTCGTACAGGTCTACGAAGGAATATTGCCCCTTTTAGGGCCAACTTGTTA
>JASAND010008282.1:0-16359 GCA_030248195.1 Trissonchulus latispiculum | reverse complement strand
ACAAGCTAAAGTGGTTGCTTGCCAGAGTTGAGAAAAGTAGGCAAAATCCAGGTTGCACATACATTTTAGTTTATTTTTTATAACGAAGAGCGGTTTCATTTAATTAAAAGATTAAAATGCTATTTGATAGTGGAATCGAATGATGTGGCCGACGCATCACGAAAAATTTACTTTAGCCTGCAAAAAATCTGGAAAATTAAATTACTTCAAAAATGCATTAAAATAATTTCCGAGAACTAAAGTTGGGTCCACTATATTCATTAGAACAAGAAGATGTTAGGCTCCATTTCGACATAAAAATGACTACTTAACTCCAAGGAAGGATGAGTTATTGATGTCTCCAAAAGGAATCACCACCTTAAGAACACGTAAAATTATAACTTTGGACTTATCGAAAATGCAGCCGCTTCCACTCGTGCAAAAGTCAATTAATAATGGAGTTTGAAACATTTCAGATGCTCCAGAAGTTTTCAGAAAAAGCATAAATTGTATCGGGGAATTAAATTGGAGCTACGTAGACAAACGGTGTATTTGTAACGATATTGAAAAAATGTGTTTGTATTTTGCAACTGAGTTTCTTGTGTGTGTAAAATGCGAACATCATCAAAACATCAGAGTAACTTTCGATTTAATTGTCAGAAATTATCTCGACAAGGCCCAATAAAAGGAGCAGGCTACTAGGGGTTCAGAAAAGTGTTTCTAGAGCAAATGGTTAAAAGAATTGAGTTCTAACAAAGAATTATTAAAATAACCCAGACCTGTCTTTCTCTCGTTTAGTTATAACTTTTGGTGTAGTTAATTGTAGCTTTTGAAAAGGGTTCTACTTAAAAGAGGACATTTAGAAGGGCTCAGAAAACCATTTTGTCCATGATTCTTGCCTGATGAGGCAGACATTATTCCGACTACTGTAGGCTCGGTCCATAACTGTCAATCGTTCTTCAAAACTATCATAATAAATTCAGCACCACTTCGTCTAGAAGAGCTGAAAATAACCTCATGTGAAAGGGGGTCAAGAAGTACTCAGAAAAGTTTCTCTGAATCAATTAATTCATCCTAAAGTTCGCTAGCTAGAATTGAAATCAGAAAGAGCCTGAATGGATAAAATTGCTCTATTCTCTTGATTATAATGATCTACGTACGGATTGTAATTATGCTTTTAATTATGCTTACCTATATTAATGCAGTTTTGTGTATAATATTGTATTACCTACAGTTAATGCAGTGCTGGGTTTATTATGGTATTTGAAATAATAGTTTTAATGACTCCACTCCTTCTTCTTCCAAGAATTCTTTGTCGAATTCTTCCAAGGAAACTGACTTTCAAAAAACGTACAGGTTTGACTTGTTTAGTATTAATGATGATCCAAGTACAGAATGATTACGGGTTTCTTTTGTTAATTGTAATTTGTAATTTTAGTTTAATTAATTAATGATATGGTTGTTCTTGTTGTTTTAAAACAACCCGCTCATCAGAAATTTAAGAGTTTAGTTGATTTTGGCCCCTTTTATATAGTTAGCATGCATCATACTTATGAGTTTCAGTCACAGGTCCCCTCTAGTCTAAGTCTTGCTTGAGTTTTGTGTGTGAAAGATGTGAGTTGTGTGTGTGAAATATGTGAGTGTGATGGTATGTATGTGAGAAAAACCCTCCTGTCTCGCCCTAACTGACAATAATAGTGGACGCATCAGTCAAAGAAGAGGGGAACCCCTCTGAAGAAATGAGTGCACAAATGCCCCTGTTCAACTATTAAGGGTTTAGTTAGTTTAGTATAATTGGACTTTTATTCCTTGACTCGACTTATTGTAGTTTTGCGCAAAGTTTTAGCTTCGTCTAGGTACCCATCATAGTTCATCTTGGGCTCTTGCCTCCCTCTCTGTATTACGATTCTTTTCTTCGATCTTTCGTTTTCCTCTTCTTCCCTAATACCAGATTTGCGCAGCAGGAGATGTTATAGAATTGAATTTCGGGACAAAGCCACTTCTGAACAAAAGCGAAATAAAATTTTATAGACGTGGCATTAGAGATATTTGAGACCACTCAAAACTGGACCACAGGACGTCAAACGTTACGAAACCTGGGTGATGGAGTACCCAGGACCAAATTTCTCAAGAGACTTGGGAAGAGACGGAGTCTTCTTCCCTAGGGACGAACCGATGACAAGCAAAAGCAGCCAATCATCGATAGATGATTGCAAGAAATTCAAAACTCGGAGGACAAACTCAAAATTTCAAAACAGTCTGTGACGGGGTGAGGAAGTGAACGCCCGCTTCATTTCTGGGAGTTTTGGGGGATTACGTGCCGCAGACATCTGCGACATCATCTGCCATGACATTATGCGTCAGCCTAGATAGGATACCCCCACAAAAGTTTGTCCAGTTTGGCCCATAGGTTGGGATTTGGGAACCTCCTGGGAGGATGGTCGATTCAAATTGGGGTTAGCTTTAGAAGCCATTTTCAATTTATTTCCCTTTAGGTTGAGCTAACCCACTCCCCGGTAGACTTTGAATCAGCATATATAGAGTAAAGTGCCAGTTTAAAAATAGTCCAAAAAAGGATCTACGGATCTCCTTCTCGACAAAACTGAGAACCACGTTCAGATCAGGCATCTCGCCGCCTTAGTGTTGTTGATTCAATTCTCATTGCTTTTGCTGTGTGTGATAATAACGGTTGATATTAGCTGGCTTTCCGTGATTTCCTGAAAACAAATCCGGGAGTTCCTGTCATTGGTGGGGGATTCCTGCCATTTTAGTGCAAAAAAGTTCTGCCTTTTTACTCTTACGAAAAAAGATGTTGGCTTCTTCACCCTTTTGTGCGATCCGTATGTTTTGTGATTTGTGCTTTAAAACTGTGTCAAAATGTACGAAGTGTCCACAAAATTGTCTAGCTAGGCTGACTACCTATTTTTGTGTAAACGTTGCCGGAAGTTTTGTTTTTGTGCTTAATTTTGAACGCTAAAAGTTCGTCCTTTGCTCCAGCTTTCGCAAACTTCTTACCCCTACAATATTCTGCTAATATCACTTAATTCTGGTTATTAACTTCCAATTAACTTGTAAAAACCAATAAATTTTAACCCGTTTGATTCAGTTTTAGATTGAGTAGCCTTCTGCTTTCGCTGCTCTCTTTCTGCAACGGTTTCCTGGCTCATGCCTGGTCAAGATGATCAGGATGGTCAGGTCGTTCTCTCAGCTCCTGCCGTAATCGCTTGATCTCATCCGAATATCAGTCTCTCCCTGGTTCTTTCCTCCTGACCTCCCAGTGTGATTGTAAAGTCCAGAATAAGGTTCTTTAGTAGCATCTTCGAAAGCTTCAGTCAGGAACTTACCTTTCCTGGAAAGACCTGCCTCGCTTTATGACTAATTTGAGCTCGATCGGCATTCTTCATTAAAACAGTGCAATTTGCATTTATTGCATTTATTGAAATTGTTAGATAATTCTTTGGAGAAGTAATGCAATACAAGTGATGTCGTAGTGGTGACTGTACTTTGTTCAAGCGTTTGCTAGCATATCACAGCAGACTCACTTATCTAATCGTCAAGAACTATAACCCTGTTTCCTTCATTAAGCTCCTCCTCGTGCAAACCATGTCTGAATTCGTAATCTAGTTTGTTGTAAAGTGAATGCCAAACACCATAGCACCATAGAATCCTTGTAGGCGGATCCTTTATTAAGTATCAAATTTATAGCAGCTTTGAGCTAAACTGAGATTTACCACCACCAGAAGGTCCTACCACTAGCATACTAAAAGGACACTTGAGATGCCAGCAAATCCATATGTTACTTACAATAGTTTTAAACATATACTGGTTGCACAAATATATGCACACTGGCAAAAGCTTTTCTCCACTCAATGGGGAACATTACAAAATCCTTCAAAATAGCAATATAAATCAAAGGACGTTCTGCAGTTAAAGTCAACAGAGCAAATATCCCACTGTTTAGGTACATCGTTCAGGCACGCTCGTTCTCCTCAATACATCTTCTCTGTCGACAGCTTCTTCAACGAAATACTGAAAGTAACTATCCAAGTAGTTTTGATAAGCATCGATACAGGTATGATCTTGCTGAGAGAGACAAGTAAGCAAGCACCGTAGGCACTGAAAGTTCTTTTTTGAATAATATCTAGTCAATCGCTCCACTTCTTTAGCAAAGCAAGCAAGTAGAGTTTCTCCCAATGGTTCCCCGGATGGTAACTTGGAGACTGCGGATGGAGGTTTTTAGTCCAAGCGACTGACTACCATGCCATTGGGGGTTATAATTTTTGAAGGATGCCAGCGGGGCGCCAGACAAAATTGGGGGATGCACACAAGTTTGCGTTCAGCTAACAAATAAAGAGCTAGTCTCAAAATTCTACTGACTAAAAACGTCGTGTGATTACGAAAGGATAGGATTGTTATGTGTTCGAAACGGGAGGGTCTATCTTCGACAAGCCAACATTAATTGGAAAATAACTGTAGCGCTATGTTTAGGCTGTTAAAGCTTTTAGATGAATTTTGAATTATGAGCATAATGATAGCACTCCAAGTTATTCAAACTCATTTTCACGCACAAAATAATACCAAATTATCGGGCTTTCCAATAATAATAATAATAATAACAAGACACTAAGGAGAAGGGGGAAGTTTGAGGAAAATAACGAAAGTTAGCATGATAAAAGGAATTAGATGGGGTGAAAGCAGGGTCGCTATTACCCACATTACATCTCCCCAGGACTTAAAGCACGAGCCCTCGTGAGTACCAAAGGGAAAAGTAAAAGGAAAATAAAAAAAGAGAGTTTTGAAATGGTGGCGATTAACAGATGTCAGTTATATATATACATACATACATACATATATATATATAAAAGCATATCATGTCCTTTCTGGCGCACAAATCTATGTGAGATCTGGTTAATTAGCTAATTAATGACACTGAGCTTGGGCTTAAAACATGGCTTAGGCTTAGACGTGTAAAAGCACGCTCTGTGCTTAGCCTAACACGCTCTCGGTTAGCCTAAAAAGCCATTTGCGCCACATAGATTTCCTATGTGGACGCAGCTCACATAGCGGTTGCACACTGTATACCCTATGTGGACGCAGTTTTTGTGTCCACATAGGGTATGCAGTGGGAATTGCGTCCAGAAAGGGTGTGTTTACGGTCGGCCACAAAACGAATATGCGTAGAAGCTATGCAAAAACTAGATAAGCTCAAAAATAAGGGGAATGTATACTCTAATTTATTACAGCATTATTCTTTTTGAGAGATTACACTGGAGAAGAGAGAAGGGAATGGCACAACCCACCAAGGTCCTGGTCATATAGTAAGGGGGGAAAGGAGTCACCTAGGCTACGCTGCCGAAACCTAGGCTCAAAGATAGTTTCAAGGATGCATTTTTATAAGGAAGGGGAGGGAAAATTTGGCAAGTGCACTAGAAAATTGGTAATTGACTTACACTTAATCAGACCACATTTTTCCACCATCACGAACTTTAGGGCCTACGGAACATTTACACAAACATTCATACAGAGAAACAGATATACACGCCGACACTCGACGGTATGCTTTAGCGTAAAAAGAAAGGGGGAAAGGATTCGACAATGGAAAAACCCTACGTCAGAGACGTAAATTTGCCCCTGTGCGCAAATTGACCTACTTCGCGACATTCAGGAGAAAAAGACCCTAGCGACCCTACTTTGTTCGGACTGGGGAAAATGACAAAGCTGGGAAAATGCATAGACTACCCCGCATATGATCGAAGAAGGTTGCAAGAAGAGGGGTGGGATTTTTGCCAACATAATCTCTCAAAAACGGGCTTTCATTTAAGCGAAAGGGGAAAATGGGAAAAAGGGATTTGATTTGAGCTTAGAGATTTTTGGTTTGATTAATTAAAGCCAAAAATTACAAAAATCACAAAAATGCACGTAATTAGATAACGCAGCAAATATAATACTCAGCAAAACAAATGGCAGTTAATACAAAATTAATTTTGGTTAAATAAGTATGGAGTTTTTTGAAAATCCAAGAGATTTAAAATGCTAATTTTAAATTAAATCTAAGAGTGTTAAGTTTTTAAATAATTCTTGATAAAATATTAGTTTTGAAAAAAAATCCAATGAATTTAAAATCCATTTGGATTGTAAAAAAAGGAATGACTTTTAAAATACGAAAGCACGAAACAAGACATATTATGCTGTACATGACGAGGGCGAAAATAGACTATCAAACTAGTAACAGTAACAAATAACAAGGTTTTTATAAGATCCATAATACCACAAATTTATTCTTTTTGTGAGGTTTGATTCAGAGCTGGAGGAAGGGATCGATTGTATAATTTTTCCAGTGGAGGGGGGACCTGGGAATGTTCATCATAGTTCAGCTAGTGGTGACAGGGGTCAAAACAGTGTCCAAGTAGCACTGGCACAGTAGGGGATGGCGCAAAAATAGATCCACAAATGATTTAATACCATAAATATAGCATAATAGAAATATAAATATAATCCAGTAAATTGGGTCCTATAATCCAGGGGTGGAGGGACGTTTAGGGAGCGCCATGTGGGGACACCATAAGGGCCAAATAATACTACTAAGGAGAGCTGTCGATGTGTAAGGGTGTGGGGTGGGACAGGTAACGAATAGCAAATAATGTCCAACGGTGTTGGTTAGAAATTCACCTCAATTAAAGACAAAATGTTAGTATGGAGAACTGGGCGGAGTACAGCATGGACAGGACGGTCAAGGATCGGATGATGGACATCGGCCTACCAGCCGTGAAGGACCGGGAAACAATGGTCAATGGGAAGGGGTTCGTTCGCAATTTGGGGATATGCGGGGTCATAGTTGATGATACCTCCGCCGTAAACAGTAAACGTCCGTGGTCTTTGGATTGGGGCGAGTACCGCCCATAAAAATACTATGCCCGTTAATATCCATGACCACGGAGACCGGCGGGACAGTTACGGGTATCAGAGAACGGTGCGCTGTCGAAGGATATCCTGGAAGGCGCAGAATTGCGTCTGGGTAAGAGGTTCGCTGGTCTTGGGGTCAAGGAAGAAATCGTCCAAGCCACCTTGGAAGAACCAGATTAGCACCTCCAACCAAATCCGCCCGGCAACGTTGCCACCAATCCAAACGGCAGGATTGCTGATGTCGGGGATGACGTCTGGGTCCACTTCCCCCACGGACACCGCAGGTTGGCCTTCAAAAAGGGGGGGGGGCGAGGACTCTGGTACCCCAGAGAAGATTGTTCAAGGATTCGGCGAACAGATGGGTACGGTATGTAACGAGATTCTCCGCGATGGAAGAGTTCATTGTGAAACATTTCTTCAAATTAATACGTAGAAAGTTTTCGCGGAGTTTTTGGAATGTGTTCTGAAGGGTGCGAATATGGGACATGGGATCGGTGGAAAAGATGACAACGTCACCAATACAGACGGGGAGGTCGGTGAGGTCTTTTCCATAATCCTCTGAAAGGTGGCCGGGGCATTACGCAACCCAAAGGACATTACGTTCATATGTTATTTGATGTGCTATGTGCTTCTCGATTTCGGCCTTGTCCTTTGGGTTGTTTCGGTATGGCCGGTGTCGTATAATATTTCTCTCCGTGATTTTCCCCCTATAGGGTATAATATTCCCCCTTGATATTTTGTCCCCCATCAGCTATAATATCTCCCCCCTCTAAATGAAACCTAGCCAAATGATGCAGCTTATTTAACACGGTCAAAACAGCAACACTATTGAAAGTTGGTAAGTTACAAGTAAAATGTGGAAACATTGTTTAATTATTTTAATTATTATTAAATTGTTTAATTAATGTTAATTTGCATGTTAAAAAGTAAATGACTTTGATACCTGTTTTAACACAGTTTAGAAATGTTAAAAAGAGTAAAAAACTTGTGTTAAACAGTGCAAACAAATGGTGTAATTTTTGGTTATTTCATTAATTATTGTTTTGTTAATTAGTTAATTTTTCAACTGTTAATAACTTTAAAGCTGTATTTTTACAATCGTTGCTTTTTTACAAATTAGAACTATAATTATGGTTTCTTAAGTTGCTGATTTAGAATCTTTAACCTTTAACTTTAAGCTTTTTACCGTTTTCACCAGAGTTTTTTAAAATCAGCTACGCTTTTTAAATTCTTTTAATTCATATTCACACAACTGTTTCTTAGTTTTCAGATTTTATAGCGCTAATTTGTAAAACTTCCCTCAGCGTAAATTATAACCAACTGTTATTTTAGTATTAAGACTGTTTCCTTTTTCTGAAACTTTTGATTTTTTTAAGACGGAATATTTTGACCCTCAAAACCTCAAATTATAATGTTTTCCGAACCATGATGAAATCTTGTTTTTTTGATTTATTTTCCACCTGTTTTCAAGCTCTCTTACCCACATCACACGATGATCCTCAAAAATTCAAATTTACTTAGGGAAAATTTTACCATTGATAACAGTAAGCAAGAGTTTATAATACCAAGAGTGGGAAGCTTGGCCCTTCCTAATGGAAATGGCCTGCGAGATGCTTGGCACATTAAGGCCGAAATCTCTGGGGGGTACCACTTACCATTGTTCAGCATGTGTTTATATGCGTTTGAACTAAAACGCATCTGATCGGCTAATCGCCTACCTTATGTCAAATTTACGTGTTTAAGCGGACCCCCCCCCGAGATCTCAGGGGGGGGGTCCCGCTTAGCGTTGTTAAGCGTGTGTTTATATGCAGTCGAACTGAAAAGCACTAATGAGGATTGCGGCAGCTGAGGCTGTTCAGTTCGACTGCATACAAACACACGCTGAACAACGCTAAGCGGGACCCCTCCCGAGATCTCGGGGGGGGGTCCGCTTATACACGTAAATTTGACATAAGCCAGGCGATTAGCCAATCAGATGCGTTTTAGTTCAAACGCATATAAACACATGCTGAACAATGGTAAGTGGTACCCCCCCCCCCGAGATTTCGGCCTTAATGTGCCGAGCATCTCGCAGGCCATTTCCATTAGGAAGGGCCAAGCTTCTCACTCTTGGTATTATAAACTCTTGCAGTAAGAAATTAAAATGTGAAATTTAATTAAAGAAATAATGAAATTCTACTTCAGCAGCGATTAAGTTTTTACTACCATTAATATTAGTAAAATTGCTTTAATTTTTAATTTGTAGAAATATACAGTTATCGTTAATGGTAACATTGTCCGACATAAATTTAAAATTTTGAGACTCATCATGTGATGTGATGAATAGTGCTTGAAAAAATGTGGAAAAAAATTAAAAACAAGATTCCATCATGGTTTGGAAAACATTGAAAACTATAACTTAAGTTTTCTTCTGGGAGGATCAAAATATTCCGTCTTGAACAAATCAGAAGTTTCAGAAAAAAGAAACATCCTTAATACTAAAAAACAACAGTTGCTTAGATGTAGCGGTGAGGGAACGTTTATGAATACTTAGCGGTGTCAAATGTGAAAAATAAGAAACAGTGGTTTGAAAATGCATTAAAAATTAAAAAAGCGCTGTTGAATTTAAAAAACTCTTTTTAGACTTAATGTAGTGCCTCTTCCGTCGTTAAATGCTGCAGCTAACCTAACAATGTTCCAATGCAAACGCTTTTATTAGATATAAGCTAGCAACCAACAAGATCACCATAGTGTAGCGGTAGTAGTTGTACGCAGTATGTGATGACAACTCAAGAAAGTCTAAACTCCTTTTTCTAGTTTCTAAGGTCTTCCACACTACAATTCCTCCCCCCTTAAAAATGAGCTGACATGTATGAAGCAAAGTATAAAAATAAACAAACGTTACATCAATAAAGTGCAGTACCGAAGTATGTGAACCAAGTCACAAAAACACAAAAATTATAGAGCTACTATAAAATGTGGAATTATGGGCACATGGAACACACTGACAGCTTTTCCACAGTTTCAAGCTTTCGCAATTCTCAACAAACAAAGTTTTCTTTAAAACAGTTCGACTTAAACAGAAAGTCTCAAAACAGAAAGAATTAAGTTTCCAGTCAAGTATTAACTGTACACCTTTAAGGAAGCCAGGACGCGTCAGTGTTACCGCCAATACTTGCACGTTGGCAAAAGCCTAACTCCTCCATTTTTGACACAACCAAGTGGGAATATTGCCTTTTGGAGAAGCCAGTACGCCTCGGCAATTCCACTTGGCCATGTCTTATTACTTAACCTAAGATTGCTTTTGGAAATGTTAACCTATTTCAGTTATTAATAACTCAACTTCCAGTGATGATCTCACAGAAACTGTAACTGAGAATTCTTTGTGTGTACAAACTACTTCGACTTCTACCACTACAACTACAAGCACTTCGACAACTACCACATCTGCTACGACTTCTTCCTCTACGACCTCTACAACTACACGCAATTCTACAACTACCACATCTACTACGACCTCTTCTTCTACGACAACTACAAGTACAAGCACTTCTGCAACCACCACATCAACTATTACCTTTACATCTTCTACGACCACTATGACTACAACCACTCCTACAACCGCCACATCTACTGTGATCTCTTCTTCTACGACAACTACAAGTACAAGCACTTCTGCAACCACCACATCAACTATTACATTTACATCTTCTACGACCACTATGACTACAACCACTCCTACAACCGCCACATCTACTGTGACCTCCTCTTCCACAATCACGGACATAGCAACCACTTCTACACTCGCCATATCCACTGCAACCGATTTCTCCAACATCATCGATAGTACAATCGTGTCTGTTGCAACCTTCTCCTCCTCCACAATCACTGATACTACAATCACTTCTATAACCGCCACATTTACCGCAACCCCCTCTTCCACAATCAGTGATACTACAACCACTTTTACAACCGCCACATCTACCACAGCCATCCCTTCAACATTCACTGATAATGCAGCCACTTTTACAACCGCTTCATTTACTGCAACCTCTTCCTCCACCATCACCGATGCTATAATCACTTTTACAACCACCACATCTACTGCAACCTCTTCCTCCACCATCACCGATACTACAATCACTTTTACAACCACCACATCTACTGCAACCTATTCCTCCACCATCACCAATACTACAATCACTTTTACAACCGCCACATCTCCCGCAACCACCTCTTCTACAATCAGTGATACTACAACCACTTATACAACCGCCACATATACTGCGACCTCCACTTCCACAATCACTGATACTACAACCACTTTTACAACCGCCACATCTACCACAGCCACCTCTTCAACATTCACTGATAATGCAGCCACTTTTACAACCGCTTCATTTACTGCAACCTCTTCCTCCACTATCACCGATACTGCAATCACTTCTACAACCACCACATCTCCCGCAACCACATCTTCCACAATCACTGATACTACAGCCACTTTTACAACCGCCACATCTATCACAACCACCTCTTCAACATTCACTGATACTGCAGCCACTTTTACAACCGCTTCATTTACTGCAACCTCTTCCTCAATCATCACCGATACTACAATCACTTCTACAACCTCTACATCTACCGCAACCACCTCTTCCACAATCACTGCTGCTACAACCACTTTTACAACCGCTTCATTTGCTGCAATCTCTTCCTCCACCATCACCAATACTACAATCACTTCCACCACCGCCACATCTATCGCAATCACCTCTTCCACAATCACTGATACTACAGCCAACTTTACAACCGCTTCATTTACTGCAACATCTTCCTCCACCATCACCGATACTACAATCACTTCTACCATCGCCACATCTACCCCAACCACTTCTTCCACAATCACTGTTACTATAGCCACTTTAACAACCGCCACATCTACTGCAACGTCTTCCTCAATCATCACCGATACTACAATCACTTTTACAACCTCCACATCTACCGCAACCACCTCTTCCACAATCACTGCTGCTACAACCACTTCCATAACCGCCAAATCCACCGCAACCACTTCTTCCGCAATCACTGACACTACAGCCACTTTTACAACCACCAAATCCACTGCAACCTCTTCCTCCACCATAACCGATACAACAATCAGTTTTGCAATCACCACATCTACCGCAGCTACCTCTTCCACATTCACTGATACTACAGTCACTTTTACAACCGCTTCATTTGCTGCAATCTCTTCCTCCACCATCACCAATACTATAATCACTTCCACCACCGCCACATCTATCGCAATCACCTCTTCCACAATCACTGATACTACAGCCACTTTTACAACCGCTTCATTTACTGCAACATCTTCCTCCACCATCACTGATACTACAATCACTTCTACAACCTCCACATCTACCGCAACCACCTCTTCCACAATCACTGCTGCTACAACCACTTCCATAACCGCCAAATCCACCGCAACCACTTCTTCCACAATCACTGACACTACAGCCACTTTTACAACCACCATATCCACTGCAACCTCTTCCTCCACCATTACCGATACAACAATCACTTTTACAATCGCCACATCTACCGCAAGCACTTCATCCACGGCCACCACCACTACAACCACGTACACTCCGATCGCCTCCTTTACGGCCTCTTCTTCTTACACGATAGCTACCATTGCAGCGACTTCTACAACAATCGCCATCTCTACAGCCAGTTCCAATAAGAGTACTGCCACAACAACCACATGCACATTGATCTCTTTTCCAATGACAGCATCTACACCGAGCTTAGTTACTACGACAACCTTTGCTACCACTACCTACACTAGAATTTCAAGCCCTACCACAGTAACCGCTACTATTACAGTCATTGCAACCACAATCATTTCAACGGCTACCGCTGACATTTCAACAGCCTTATCTTCCGAGGGGACTTCGTCTACGGCTACGATATCTTCCTACTCCTCAATCACTTTAATTTCAACTATTGCCACAGCCATCACAACTGCTTCCGCTGTGACCGCCAGCACACCGTTTATCACTACAAGTACTTCCACCTTAACCACCATTTTAGACACCACCACGTCACCTGCTGCATTTTCCACCAGCTCACGCGATGAATCTTCCATCACCTCACCTGCTGAACCTGCTACCAACTCACCTGCCGACTCTTCTACCAAGTCACTTGCTGAATTTTTCACCACCTCAAACGCCGAATATTCCATCGACCTACCTGCCAAGTCTACCACCACCTCATTTACTAAACCTTCCACCACATCAAGCATTACACCATTACAGCATTACACGACTGTCACATCGTCTGTTATATTTTACCCCACTGTTTCAGCAATCATTACAGTTGCCAGTACCATTTCCTCAGAAACAACGATCTCAACCGTCACTTCCTTAGTTGGCAGCATTTTAGATTTCACCACATTATCAGGCTACTTGCCCTCAACTATAAGCATACAAGGCACCTCATCAGTTATTCCCAAAGCTACCACTGAGGCAGGTGCCACTTCCATCATTACCACGTTAACCACTACCACACCAGACAAAACTGGCACCAACAGCAACGGTATGCCAACCCCAAAGACCTCAACGTCTACCACAGTATCAGCTTTTGCTTCAACTACCTTGCCAAATACCACGATGTCAGAAGCCAATTTCTCAACTATGACAGTGCTTGGCACCGCCACCTCAGTAATCGGCACAGCCACAACTCCATCAAATACCACACCCATCGTTACCACAACCTTGGCAACTACCACATCGGGTACCGTTGCAAGCAGCAGCACCATGCGAACTATCAGTACCTTGACTTCTATTTCCTTGTTAGATGATGTTTCAACCAGCATGACTTTTATAAAAACTGCTTCCTTACAATTACTTCCTATTACTATCACTTCTTCGATCAAAACCTTAAAATCAATGACGCTTTCAACAACCACTAAACCAAGTAACACCGTTTCACAAACTGATGCTATTTCAGTTAGTACTTCATTTGAAACACCAGCTGGTACGACCGTTAATATCTTGACGTTATCTACTACCGCCGTCAGTACATTCACTACTGATTTAGCCGCTTCCAATACAGCCATAGCAACCTCAGCTATCACAACAAGAAGCACCACCGTTTCCAGCGTCTCCAAAGACCACAACCTTTCAGCCACTAAGAGCAGTTCAATCATTGCAATGTCTGTACAACTTACAGGTATCAAAACCATTCGAACTAAAAATCCATTGTGACCAAAACAGCAGCTATGCTAAACTACTGTAATAGATTTCCCTTTAATGTTAAATCTACGGTTTCTACGGCACTGGCTCTCGATGAAACCACCCCTATTCGGACGGCCACTAGTACTTCACTCACTGCTGCGAGCAAACCTGTTATCAAGAGTACATAATGATAAGAGTATGACAGCAGGCACACTCTCTGGTATCAGCAGAAAACCATCCTCTGCACGCTAACGCCCTACCCCCCCACAAATCGGTACCCTGTGACCCCTCCCCCGCAAATGGGACCCCATTGGACCATCTTACGCAACGAGTTTAGAAACTTCAAGTGGTACAGCTGTTCCTAGAGCTACTAAGCAAATAAACAGTCAAACTTTGTCCAGTATAAGCAATGCGAAAGCTGACCTATTGGTAGCTTTAAGTGTTTTGTAACAGCAATGAGCAAACCCCAAACCACCCCTAAAATAGTCGCGGTAACGTTAACTACATTTACAGAAAAGGGCAGCAGTGGGACCAGCAGATTGGCAACTACTGACACCCAATCCGCGACAGCCGTGAAATCAGCCAATGGAGTCCCTGAGAGAACAATTGGTAGAATCAGAACTTCAGAAGCTATAATAGGTGAAGCCTTAAATAATTCTATCACTATGACTGTCTTTCCTGTAGCACCTTTATCACGGGGAGCAAGTATCGCCGTACGTTTGATATGTCTCTCAGTGTCAGGGAACGGCAAAATGTTTGAAGTTTCTGGTTTTTCCAAATTCTGCCCAATGTCGAATTAGCTATTTTGCTCATGACCCAAAGGGACCCTGGCTTTGCAAGTGAGAGATCACGGATGTACAAGTCGCAAATTGGTCAAAACTGAAATTAGAGTGTTCAGATAAATTTGTTAAAAGTAGCCGGTTAAGCAAGGAAATGCTTTGTCAATCAATATTGGAAATATTTCTCAAGATCTTAAAAAAACTCCCTCGGCCACAAATGACCCATCAATAATGAACTTGAATGAATAGTGTGAAATATACAGTTCCTTTTTTTACCTTTACTTTAAGTTGAATTTTATGCAAAACGCATTTGGTACAGTTCAAGCTTTGCTTTAGATGCTGATTACTCGAACAACAACAGCAACTACGCAACGAATTTGACTAATACTCAGTGTGGGCCCATCGTAAGCAATGAATTTACTTGACACATTTAGATAAATTTTTAGTCTTATTATTTCTCTCAACGTAAAATCTAAGTCAAAGTTGAACTGGTAAATGCATTATGTCAAATCAATCGAGCAAAGGCAAATTTCGACATTCCAATGTTTCGTGGAATAACTCGTAACGTGTCTACACGAAAAGTCGAATCCTGTCTACCTCTCTGCTTCATAACTAAGAAGTATGATCCAATTGTACTTAGTCACCGTTAGGGCCGATAGTCTAGAGGAATCTGCTAAAACCCTTCGATCCAGGTTGCTCCACCTACTAGGGGTCATTCCTGATAAAGCACAAGAGATATTAAAACTTACGACGTCAGGACTAGTATATTCTATTGTAGCCAATACATGGGGTGCGAGTTGTAGTTCGCTGAACACACTTTAGAAACAGTTTTAAACGCAGTCCGTCGATTTATCGGAATGTCCTAATAATTACCTTGTAACAATTCAATTTAGAAACCCGATCTGCTGATCATTGCTTCAAGCAGTCGACCGTTGCTCATTGCCGCCGGGTATTATAGAGGCGACATTGAATATTTGGATGGTTCCAAACTGCCGCCAATAAATCCTGTTTCTGCTGCAGAATTCGCTTCTGCTGTCCAGCCTGCAATGGACTTATGGCATGAGCACGAATCTTTTTTAAGACGTTACCTATTCCATGGTGAACCAGATGATAATTTCCCAGCAGTTGCGGAGGGATGCAAAATAGATAAATATAAACTGGTAGGTAATGTTAGCATAGACCTAAGGATTTTAGTGATTGTTAACCTTTGGTAGTGTTTGCGTTTATAGCAGGGATATCTGTTTATGTACTCTGATTTAAACAATACATGTTCTACTGTTATTAAACTAAACATGATTGCAGTTTTTAACTGTAACTTACACTTTTCTTATTTTGTAACTTGCTACACTTTTGCAGGAAATAATAATTTATAAGCTTATGAGTAGTATAAAAATGACAGTTCTGGTGCAGAGGCGCAGGAGGCGCTTAAGGCAGATCCTACGCAACTAGTTTGTGGCGCTTGGGACACATCAATAATA
>JASAND010008281.1:0-15874 GCA_030248195.1 Trissonchulus latispiculum | reverse complement strand
CATATATTCACAGTCTGTCAGATGTCAGCATGTCGGAAATTTTTTGCTATTTTTTGCCAATTTTGCTAGTTTCGTAAACTCATGTTAATGTACAGATCATAAGCTTTAAAACAAGGTATGAAGCTCTTTCCAAAAACTTCCAAAATTGCGAAAGTTATAGGGTTTCAAATGATCATCATCATTGAAAATCATCAAAAATGCACTGCACAAAAGGATACCAGCACCTTAAGATAATCCACCTTAATAAGAAATCGGTGTTGAAAAATCGGGTCTTTTTCAGGTTAGCCCCCCAGCAAGAGTTCATAATTCTATTATATATTAGAAGAAGAGTAAGCCACTAGAGGGCTCCTCTTCTTGGCATTGCGTAACGGTGCTCCGACCACAATGCGCGAATGTTCCCCCCGTTTGGTGGGGGGGGGGTCGACAGGCATACCCCCTCCCCGTTTGGTGGGGGGGGTAGCAAAAAGAGGTCCCCGTTTGGTGGAGGGGTAGCCATAAATGGGTCCCCGTTTGGTGGGGGGGTAGGCTGAAAGGGTCCTCGTTTGGGGGGGGGTCGTCAAGACAGGCAGAGTTTGGCTGAATCTGATTGGCTGTTAGCGACCCCCCCCCCCAAACGGGGACCCCTTTTGCATACCCCCCACTAAACGGGGACCTCTTTTGGCTACCCCCCACCAAACGGGGACCCATTTGCGAATAGAACAAAAACTACCGTAATCCTCTGCTCTACCCCCCCCCCCACCAAACGGGGAGGGGAGGGGGTCTCTGCAATCTGATTGGCTCTTTGCTATCCCTCCACCAAACGGGGACTTCTTTTTTGCTACACCCCACCAAACGGAGGGGGGTATGCTTTGTCGAAGGGAGCTACCCCCCCACCAAACGGGGTAACATTCGCGTATTGTGGGCGGAGCACCTTTACGCAATGCCAAGAAGAGGAGCCCTCGAGTGGCTTACTCTTCTTCTATAATATAAGGGAAATTATTATGGACTCTTGCCCCCAGTGCTAAAATTTATAAATCTTGACCTATCGAGCTGAAATTTGGTAGGGGTATGTTTTCAACCATTCTGAGTTCAAATATCGCGAAATCTTTCGTTTTCGCAAAATTCGATTTTTTTACCCAGGGAACCGAAAAACTTTTTGCCTTCGATTTTCCTGAAAAGGTGCAAATGGGGTTTTATGGGTCGCTGAACACAAATCTCAAGTCCGTTTTTCGATTCAGCTTTTTGTTAAATCAAAATAAGCTTAAAATTAAGTTTACAACATCAGCTTATATCGAGTTGCCGAAAAACTTAATCGGAAAACTGACTTCAAACTCGTGTTCAGGACTCAAAAAACTGCTGTATGCAACTTTTCAGCGAAATCGAAGACAAAAAATTTTCGGTTTCCCTTGAAAATCGAGAACATGGAATTTCGCGAAAACAATTAAATTAAATTCAATTTTTACACTAAAATTCTAAAACGTTTCCGGCTTTGCCGGAATTTTTTACCTCAAATTTCAAATTTTTCCTGTAAATTGGCCACCATATTTTAATGAAAATTGAAGATTTTGTGGCAAATTTTGAAAGAAAAGTGCTTTTAATAAAATTAGCGCTGATTGTCTGAAAATTCAGTTCATTAATTCTTGAGGTGCAAGCTACCTTACAAATTTCAGTTCACGGTACAAACCCCCTCAAAATTTTCTTGGGACAAACCACCCCAGCACCCTACCCTATGTTAATGTAAACTCAGAATGGTCGAAAACATATCTATATCAATTTTAGCTCGATTGGTCAAGATTTAAAAATTTTAGCACTGGTGTGGAGTAATCAGAAATCGGTAATCTAATAACAAAGACTCGGAAAACCTACCGTGTATATTTAGCTGGTATGACAGGAAAGTAAGCAATTTTGCTAGTTTCGAAAAACGATGCGAATATACTCTTAATAAGGTTTAAAGTGATGTACAGATCACTGAACAAATTTCAATAATTGCGAAAGTTATATAATTTCAAAGATCACTGCACTAAGCATGCCACCAGGACCAGTCACCAAGTACAAAGGTCGCACTTCCCTTACATTCAGTCCAATTTGGAAAGCTGTAACGTACTACTTTGCAGATTTGCTAGGGACAGTTTTTTGATTTTGTCAAAATATCGTTCCAGTATGCAGAAATTGAGCATTTCCTTTGAATTTCACCGTTTTATCCAACTTTGCGAAATTATTGCTCTTGACTGGAGGCTGATACAGCGAAAACTAAAAAAACCACCCCAGACAAATTGTCCAGAGATACTATGTGCAAAATAGGTTTTAGATCCACCTACTGGTTGCGGAGCAATCTTCAAAAAACTTTGGTCGCTGTTTGACAAAATCAGTTATCCAATCAGAACTCTATACTCATTAGTAAGCTCTCATTAATCAAAATAGTGCAGCTTTGTAAGCTCTTTAAATTAAGTACAAGCTTTCCTGTTTGTGGCATACAGTATACACTGGCACCAATTATAACATAACATGTTTTTAGTCAACTCGCCATTAAAACAACCAATTTTCGAACGAAAATAACGAAAAATCTTCATCTTGTCTCGATTACCCCCCCAGTACTCAAAATCCTTAAAACTTGACCAAATGAGCTAAAACTTGGTGTGGGTATGTTTTCGACCACGCTGAGTTCAAATATCGCAAAATTTTTCGATTTCGCGAAATTAGATTGCTCCGTTTCTAAGGGGGGACCAAGGGAAACCGAAAAATTTTTTGTCTTTGATTTTGCTGAAAAGATGTATATAGGGGTTTCCGGGGTCGTAGAACACGAATCTGAAGTCCGTTTTTCGTTTCAGCTTTTTGTTAGCTCAGAATAAGCTTACATTTTAAGCTTAAATCTTTAGCTTATACTGAGCTAACGAAAAGCTGAAACGAAAAACGGACTCCAGATTCGTGTTCTACGACCTCGAAAACCCCTATATACATCTTTTCAGCAAAATCAAAGACAAAAAATTTTTCGGTTTCCCTTGGTCCCCCCTTAGAAATCGAAAAAATCGAATTTCGCGAAATCGAAAAATTTTGCGATATTTGAACTCAGCGTGGTCGAAAACATACCACACCAAATTTTAGCTCATTTGGTCAAGTTTTAAGGATTTTGAGTACTGGGGGGGGGTTAATCGAGACAAGACCCCAAAAATTCACTGCACAAACATGATGCGGTAGCCTTGTCTAAAAGCAAAATCGTAGAGCACGTGATAAGCTTTAAAATAATTATAGCCGCTGGGCATAATTTTCAACATATATAGTCAGGGCGGGGAAAAACACATATACGGAACTAAGGTTGTAACTTTTTTGACTTAAGGCTGAGAGAGCTTGCGTTTGTACCATGGTGTATATCGCTATTAGTTCTATCGATTCATGTATAGAAATCTGCCTGATCCCTTGTACATCAGTAGCAATAATCGATTTTGTCTGTGTTTTTTCTCCCCGCAATTTGGGGAAAAACACAGCGGCGGGGAAAAAACACGGTGCTAAAAATGAGGGTGTTCCGCGGGACACTAATTGTTACATATTAAAGGTTGTTTGTACATTTTTGGCCATGCAAATAACATAGTGCACTTTGTTTCCAGTAGAAAGCTGCTTATCGGACATAGTCAGATGCATTTTATGTCAAGGCACCTGAACCCATGAAATGATCGCAAATCGCAGCAAAAGCGGCACCAGACAACTATAAATATACCAAAACACTTGCAAATGTCATTGTTTATCATTATTTAAGTATACTTTATAGCACACCTTAGCGTGCATTCACTGATTTATACGCACGCCGTGTGGGAAGCTCCGAGTGTGGGGCACGATTGCGCGAAGCGCACGAGTGCCACGCACGAGAGCTTCCCATACGACGTACGCAGTAGAAATTAAAGTCTGACCAAAAAATGTAGGGAGCGAAATTGTTTTGTTTATACTGAACTACCGGTACATTTTTGCTGCAGCAATGTATATATTTTCTGAACCGTCATGACATGAACTTTCTTTTGGTTGAAAAAAAATTTTAAAAAAATTAAAATTCATCAAAAGAAGCCGATTTTTTAAGTTTTGAAAGATCAGTAGAAACCAGGAATTAGCCCATGTCCCAAACATATTGAATCCCGAATATAAGCTTATTTCGTCAAAAATTGCGATAGTTATTCGATTTTTTCGATTTTCAAAATCCTTTGATCTTTGCCGCTTTTCCAACTTTGACTGGCCATTACTCGCGACTCACTCAATGCAAAAATTTTTTAATTGGATTTTCAGGACCGCTTACGTGTCAGCTTTCATGTGATATATGTGGTTTTTCAAAATTTGAAAATCGACTTTTTCGAAAAATACCACTTTTTAACCCAAAATTTCGACAATGCAAATCCAGCAAAAGTGGGTAAAAATAACATTATCATAAAGTTTAATCTGAGCTGAATCCAACGATATAAAGCTTTTGTGGCTACGGCTTAAATTGCCCCAGCAACGAATTTTTAAACAATTTCCTATTTCAGCTGATTTCTGACAAGTTGTGCTATATTGTGCATTGATTTGCCGCAAATAGTGTAAACTAGCCAAAAACCGGCTAAAAAGCGAAATTGTTTAAAAATTCGTTGCGGATGCAATGTAAGTCGTAGCCACGAAAACTTTATATCGTTGGATTCAGCTCAGATTAAACTTTATGATAATATTATTTTTACCCACTTTTGCTGGATTTGCGTTGTCCAAATTTTGGGTCAAAAAGTGGTATTTTTCAAAAAAATAGATTTTCAAATTTTGAAAAACCACATATATCACATGAAAGCTGACACGTAAGCGGTCCTGAAAATCCAATTAAAAAATTTTTGCATTGAGTGAGTCGCGAGTAATAGCCAGTCAAAGTTGGAAAAGCGGCAAAGATCAAAGGATTTTGAAAATCGAAAAAATTGAATAACTATCGCAATTTTTGACGAAATCAGCTGATATTCGGGATTCAATATGTTTGGGAAATGGGCTAATTTTCCACCGAACGGCTAGTTCCTGGCTTTTACTGATCTTTCAAAACTTAAAAAATCGGCTTCTTTTGATGAATTTTAATTTTTTAAAAAATTTTTTCAACCAAAAGAAAGTTCTTGTCATGACGGTTCAGAAAATATATACGTTGCTGCAGCAAAAATGTACCAGCAGTTCAGTATAAACAAAACATTTTCGCTCCCTACAATTTTTGGTCAGACTTTAGTGAACAACGCTAAGGTGTGTTGTAAAGTACTTATACAACGATTCAACCTCTCCTTAATTGATGAAACCTTACTCAGTTATGTTGCAGCTGACAGCTAAGTTTAGACAAATTTTAACATGAAGTGGCAGCAACATTGTTGCTTGCCATGGCTGGGAGGCCTACTTTTTGGTGTGCAGCAGAGCTGTCTAATTTGGAGCTCTGCTGTAAACACTGCTGTAGCATACAAGCAACTGTATGCTACAGCAATTTAGATTAGGGACCGGCTTCCCAGCGTGCAGCGTGCGTATAACTCCGTTATACGTACGCTGCACTGTGCATTATCTGCTTAATATGCAGTCTTTACATAGCAAAAGTGCAAAATAGTTGTATAAGTTAGTTTTGGCGTTAAATTGCAATCCATTAAGTTTTTTAAGATTTTTAAAAATTTGCCTTTGTAAACATATGAAACCTGGCACGATGATGCAGCAAATTTTAATCCTTAATTTATGAGCTATTAGAGGCTCTAAGTGCATGTTTTTTGAACCAAAATTATAAAACAAGACCCGCTTATCGTTTAAGGTGGTGATTCCTTTTGGGCACATATTGTTGATTGACGGCGTAAACCAGGAGGAAATTCAACGAAACTTTCCAAAATAAGTTGTTTTAGCGTTCTAACACCCTCTGCGCAATCGCGCTTCAAAAATTCAACATTTGCGTTCAGGGCGGTTTTTGCCAATTTCTGAAAGTTTGGCAGCAGCTGCATGGCTATGACTATATCCATTCGAAAGAACTCGTTAAACTCTACAATTTTGCTTTTGGAAGCAACTTTCTAGCTTTTCCCTATCGTGAGATATAGCCAATTTTCTTATTTTGGCGTCAAAAACTTGTCCTTTCTGCAGAAATCAAATAATCCACTACTTCTTGAGCTACGAAAGCCGTAAAATTTAACTAAGGGTGTCGATTTAAAGGTCTCACAGAGGCCAATTATCGGAGGCCAAGACCGATTATTATTATTACCATCGTACAATTGCTATCCCTTAGGCTGCTATCACAAAAAATGTAGTTTTTGCAAAAACACGACCAAATTTTTTCCAGCGATTGTGCAGAATTTAGTATGCAAGCTAGAGAGTTGCCACTTAGCAGATGTGTTCTACACAAAAATACCCCGGGACCCTTTTTTAGTTGCCCCGATAGCTGCTTTCTAACTGAAGTAGTGGCTTGCCAAAGTAGTGAAAAGTAGGCAAAATCCAGGTTGCGCAGACATTTTAGTTTATTTCTCCATAAGGAAGAGCGATATCACAATAACTAAAAAAGGGTCCCCAGCTATTTCATAGAGGTATCGAATGCTCTAACCGATGTCCTGCGAAAAAATTTACTTCAGCCTGCAAAAAATCTGAAAAATTATACTTCTTCTAAAATACAGGAAAACCATTTTGGAAAGCCAAACTTAGATTCATTGTACTCAATAAAAAGAGAAAATGTTAAGCTACATTTTGATATAAAGATGACTTCTTAACTCCAAATAATGAATGAATAATAGTGGCTCAAAGTTGATGTCTCCAAAAGGAATCACCACCTTAAGAGCATCAGAATTGCTCACAACTACATATATATTGGACTATTTGTGAAAATTGGGTGGTGTGTTTTTTCCCCGCTGAGGGGTCAAAATGGACGGGGAGAAAAAACACACCCAGTACTCAGCCTGCATAAAAGGCAGGAGGCTGCCGTCTATACCAAACGCTAGAGGGTGTCCACATATACCCCTGTGCCAAAGACTAGCTAAGTTTTCCTTAGTTATAGGTGTCTAGAAATAAGCTTAGCAAAATTTAAAATTTCTTAGGTTTCAGAGGTGGTTTAAGGGGGTCAACTTTGGAACACTGTCAGAATATAACGCTTTGGCCAATACCAACCTTATGGGTACGGTTTTACTGTAAAAAGATAGCGCTTTCATTTGCACTATACTAGGTCTCTATCGCCCGATTGCACCAAATCGGACTAAGTTAGCTCGGTGCTAACTTAACACCGAGTTAACTCGGTGTTACCTATTCTACAGCTGAGCTCAAACTCAGCGTTAAAGTTAGGCCGTTGCACCAACCTTGGTCTTGTAAAGAATAACAAACCCTAACCTTCAGCTCAGGGTTATTTTTAACCAATCATATTCGTTTCTTTAGTCAATGTATCCAATCATCATGTCAAGGTTAGCTGAAGACTAAGTTAACCTCAAGGTTAACTCCGAGCTTTCCTTAACTCTGAGGTCAAGGCCATTGCCGAAGTAATGGATCGAATCTCGTGAGAAACTTTTAAAAACTAAAGTGCAAAATACTTTTGTAAAAAAGAATGGAGCATGCAGACATAATAGTTTGAAAAGTCCGTGACGGATTTTTCCGAAAAATTAAGGCTGAAATGTTAAAAATAGAGTTAGTCCTCAGCTAATCCTGATCGCACTCAGGATTAAGATTCTGCCGTTGAAGACTAAGTTAGTTCGGAGTTAACCTCGAGGTTAACTTAACCGGATTTGGTGCAACGGATTAACTGAGAATTATCAGGTTAACTCCGAGTTAACCTTGAGGTTAGCTTAACACCGAGCTAACCTTCATTGGTGCAATCCGGTGTATATCTGCTACCTTGAGTTCTCTGGGTGGGTGTGTTTTTTCTCCCCATCTTTTCGGGTGTGTCTTTTTTCCCCGCCCTGACTATAGTTCTAGAACTTCAAATTTTCGTTTCTCACTGTACATATACGTACATGTGCAGCTGGCGTTCTTATAGAAAGTTTATAATCATACCCGATGTATTTTCTGAAGTTTGAATAAAATTGGACTATTTCACTTTTTCCAACAGTGTATGCACCTAAGGGTAGACGATCTTAAAGGTGAATCCTCGCACAGCAGTGACCAGCGTTACTCCATGGAATGGAACCAACAGTTTCTCCTAAATATCCAGCAACGGCTGAAAAACAAGCCGTGATAACTGGCACCCCTAAATCCACTGAAGGCGTTAAGTTTAATAAAACAAAATACTGCAATTAAATGTAATCATGGAAACTACAAAAATGTACGACTTGCGTACTAAGAGTCAAAGAACCGTCCAGAACACAAAGTTTTGAATACAATCCGTGAGCAACTACAAACTCAACCTTTTGTTATTAAAATTATAACAGCCACCACAGAAGTTGCATTTTAACTAGCCCTTCCTCGATTACACAGTAACCAAATGCACAACATTGCTCTAAGTATCTGTCCATGTTCGATAAGCAATTTCTTGTAAGCTCCCAAGAAGTCCAGCAAAAGCCGATTTTTACTGTCATTGTTGTAAGCATACAAATAGGTATTTTCTTTCGAAGCTCAAAAGCTATAGTACATCCTTCTCTTAATTTCAGCTTCTCAAGAAGAGATCAGACCTCCACGTATACAAACATTAATGCCAATAATGAAGCCCGAAACTACATTATATTATAACAACCAATCATTGTAAATAAATAATAAATATATTATATAAATCTGTGCATCCAGCAGTACATATCAAAACGAAAGATGCTAAGTAAGCATACAATGTTTCCTCCCAGACAAATGAAAGTGGAAATAATAAACGTGTCGCGCAATACATGAATGTGCATGAAACAAAAATAAACTAAAGAAGAAACCGCAAATTAAGCTAATTTCTCAAGGAAACTGAAACGTGACAGGACAAATTATATAGCAAAATAAAACTGTGATATACATATTATGTACGATAAACGAAATATATAGGTATTACGATCACGCACAGAGTCTGTATTTATAATAATACAATAAATTTTACATTAAGACTGCACTATTTTGAATAACTATAGCATATTAAAATATCACAAAGAGCAAGGAAAACAAACACAGAAATCGCAAAGCCTAATAAATATCAGGAGCATTGTTCCAGTTTTGTTTCTCCTTGGCTTCCCAGTAGTTTCCACAGTACATGTGAATAAGGCCACCAGTCCAGGGATCCTTCTGCTTCTTAAACCAGAGGGCTTCATAGGATTTATAGGGACGACCTCAAACAAATTAATACATAATGATAATAGTGTCATGTTTTTCGGAGAAGGTTCAATCAGTGAAGGACAGGGGTGAAGGGACAAACTGAGATTAGTAAAATCAAGAGTTTATAATAGGAAGAGTGGGACACTCAGCCCTTCCTAATGTTTTAAGCTTGCAATATGCTCGAAACATTAAGGCCAAAACCTCGGGGGGGCTTCTTAGCGTGTAAACATAGCACGCTGACATTTTTCAAAAACGGGCGTTTTCGGTAAATTAAATACTATAACTTGAGCTAGGAAAGTCGTACAGCGATAATTTTTATATCATTATGTTGCGTAGAATGTGATCGTTTTAATGATATAAAAATTATATAGTTCGATTCTGGCTATCTCTTACAAATCTGGCAACAACGTAACACATTTTGAAGAAATGATGAAATTCCTAAAATTTCCGTGGAAAGGATGTTTTATTGCCGGATTTGTAAGAGGTAGCCAGAACCGAACTACATAATTTTTATATCGTTAAAAAGATCACATTCTACGCAACATAATGATATAAAAATTATCGCTGTACGGCTTTCCTAGCTCAAGTTACAGTATTTAATTTACCGAAAACGCCCGTTTTTGAAAAATGTCAGCGTGCTGTTTACACGCTAAGAAGCCCCCCCGAGATTTTGGCCTTAATGTTTCGAGCATATTGCAAGCTTAAAACATTAGGAAGGGCTGAGTGTCCTACTCTTCCTATTATAAACTCTTGGTAAAATCATGCTGCGCTACAGTAGCTGTATTAAGAAATTAGTTCAAGTGCTGACTCCAGACATCTTATCTCCTACACTGTCTGCCAAATGTCTAAACTAAATTATGAAAGCACCTAGTACTCAAATCAACTGTTTGCAGAGAAAAATACATTGTTCAGTTTTAGCTACGTTAACTGGTAACCAGCAGAACAGGATTTTAAATGGGACTCGGCTCACCATCTTGGATGGCCCGCTCAGCTTCCGCTTCACGCTCTCGTCTCACAGCGCGCTGCTTCTCTTCCAGTCGCAGCTTCTCTGCATTGGCTCCGTCGAAGTCTCCCTGTTCCATCAGCCGTTGGTCAGGGCGGTTTCGAGAGTCAGTGGGCGCCACTCCGGACTCCGGCTCATTCAGCTGAACGGCCAAATCCGTGAAATAGTAGAAATTCTCTGAGCCAGGTCTAAAATAGAGGAGCAGACATACAGAATTAAGTTGAACGAGAAACAAGTTCAACACAATACTTTAACAGCATTTACGAACCTTGCTCACATTAGCCATAAAAGCAACGAAGAGTAGGCAGGTTTTCTGTGCAGGAATAGGATTGAGCACAAATGGAGATTATTCCTTTGAATTCTATCTGCAATATTATATTATATATTGTATACATATTTTAATTTTTAATTGTACGTACAAGGGTGGATTGCGTTTCCATATTAATCGAGGAGACTCCGTTTCAAAGACAGGCTTTCCGTTGGCACCGGGATCCGACTGGGAAATGACTTTGGCACATTCAACCTTGTCATCCCAAGTACCTTGGATGACCCAGCGAACATTACCACCCGCATCTTGAACAACACCAGTGACCTAGAATCAGAAAGTGCGACAGAAAAAAGCATTGCAGGACAAGCAAAAACACAATTACCTATAAAATACCGTTTCAAATAAGTGTAGACTGAAAAGGGACAACTGGGGGACACTGGAACCGCCTAGGTGGGAAATCCGACGGACACGGACCCCATCTGATGAAGATCCCAATCGGTGACCCGTGGCATCCCTCTGCTCAACGCGCTAAATGGTTTTCAATTCTGCAGGGCACGACTGATCCTTCACCTTTCCATTTTTATCTTTAGTCATGTCGGAGCTAGCCTTAGATTAGGCTACCGAGCCGATGGTCCTCTTTTATGGCCCTACTCAGGGCTTCCCTTTGTGGTCTGCCTTGCAAAGACGTATGCTGGGCGTGGAGCAGACATGTGCAGAAGGGGAAGTTCTGTGAGGGAGTGGGCCGCCGGAAAACCGGATTTTTCCGGTTTTTCGCCCAAAAAACCGCAAAACTCCGGATTCTGGGGGGGGGGGTGAGGTCCAGGTCTGGGGGAACCCCCCATACCTCCCCCCCCAAGCACATGATGGCGTGGAGATGGTGGCTCCTCATATGGATACGCTCCGATTGCCGTGAACAAACAAACAAACAAATTTAAGTAAATATGTTAAAACCAGCAACTAAAGCTCGCATTTTCTGGTAAACTGTAAAACCTCAGTAATCAGTAGTCTTTGTTGTATGAACAAAATACTTGGCTGTCATAACCAAACAAACATTTGTGTATAATTAATTACCTTTCTTGGAGTTTCTCTGGAAAAATAGGAATAAGGAATATATTTGAGATGGCATTTATCACCAGTTTTATGGTTCTCTATGCTCATCTCTCCGTGGTTATCAATCCAAAGACGGCCCACAATTATGTTATGTACTGTAGTTGATACTTTTCGCCACGTATAGTGATTACCAGAGCTAGAAAAAACAATCGCTCAACAATATAACGACGCAAACGATAGGTTGCAGGATGAATTTATTTTTTCACAAGACCTTCTATTTCGCACAAAAACAGAAAACGAAATCCACAAAAAACAAAACTATAGTGCGTACTCAGTAAATTCGAGATGTGAGACTCCCAGTGGAATAATCTGCAAATATTTTCCTCTGAATTTGGAGGACATGGTAAATTCTTGCCACATTTTCCAACCTCGGCCTTCTGCATATTGAGCTGCAGCGGGCGGATGGTGGCTTACCTGAAGTAACAACAAATCGAATTCACACTAGCCCATGGGCGTATCCCAGGGGGGGGGTTTGGGGGTTGAAACCCCCCCCCTTTTGGTTTTTGCCCCCCCAAAATTTCTGATTAAATAGTGAGAAATTAGTAAAAATTTCTAAAATTTTCGCGCCTTCGGCGCGTTCTCCATTGCACTTTTTCAAAAATTTTGCGCCTTCGGCGCGTTTTCTTTACTTTTTTCTAAACTTTTGCGCCTTCGGCGCGTTGCCTCGTCGTTATTGTGTCGTATATACACAATTTAAGGCATTTACATGGCAGCCATACATGAAAACTGTATAAGTATATATATTCGTATTCTTCAGGGACAGGAGATTTTTATGTTCGTCTTCGGGTTGGCAGTTTTTTGCATCATGACGCAAACGTTTTTTGCGTTTCAAAAACAAAAATGCGCAGCTCAAAAATTCGGTAGTTGGAATTTCACGATTGCTCTAAATTAAATTTCCTGAGATAATTTACCGTAGTTTGGGGTCTGGCTTCTTCTGGGGGGCTGCTGCCCTCCCTTACCTCTTCGAATTCTATATTATTGCACAAATTAATAGCTGAAGTGCTCTAGATTAATTCCTAGGGGGGTCTAAATTTGAAACTGTTCTCCAACTTCTGGGGGGCTCCGCCCCCAAGACCATGGTTCATATGTGTTTCTTTTTGAGACGCTGTTTCCGTGGTCAAATAAAATGTTTCCTGGCGCAAATCGTGAAACTAATAACCCTGCGGGTACCCCCTTTTCGCCTCCAACTAAGTTCGTTTCGTGACAACAAAAAAATTTGGTCAAGTCAAACCCCCCCCCCCCCCTTTTCAAAATCCTGGATACGCCCCTGCACTAGCCCCATTGATAACTGTATACTTTTAAGGGAAGACAATTCAACTGATTTCTTTTCCAGCAAAAGAGTCTGGATGCTTCCATAGCAAATACTTTTTATCAAGAAAACAAGGAAACGGAAGCGAACCAAGTTTTCTCGTTTTCATATACTTTGTACTCGCCATGGGTTCGTAAAAAAGACAGTTGTGTCTGTTGCAAAGGTTTTTCTCATCTTTCGCTGTAACTCTCCAAAGGTGACTCAGACATGTTAAAAAGGAAAATTGTTCTGCAAGTAAACGGCTGAGGTAAATGTTGTTTCTTGTTGTTTGCTGCATTAGACATCACAATGTGATGATCATCATCCGGAGGTGCAGTGTTAGCCAGGAAACTGGCTCCGTATGGTTGGTCAAAAACAACTCAACCAAGTTGCCAGTTATAATAGTACCTGTTCACAAATACTCTTCCAACCCAAATCGTCTGTCCTATCACATTCATAGGTTTCACCGAGCAAGGGATTGAATGGCTTTCCCGTTCTGGTGGTAGTGGTTGAATAGGAGGAAATTGTGAAGGCAGCAACGTAACACATCTCTTCACATGAGTCTGTGGCTCGCCGAGCAGCGTCCAAAATACTGGCATACTCCAGATCTTCTGTCAACCGTTGAAGCATAGACAAAGGCTCATTGAAGTTCACCTACGAGAAAGTAAAACAACGAGCGTCGATAAAGCACAGAGAAAGCTAACGCAGACTTAAGAATTTCAATTCTCAAACAGTTTCACACTGAACAATATGCAGAAGGACACACAACAGTGGAGGAGCGATGAAATTCGCCTCCCTGGGAAATCCGATGGACACGGACCCATCAAATGGAGATCCCCACAGGTGCTCCTTGGCATCAGTCTGGTCAACGGCGCGAAACGATTACACCTTCTCCGTGTCTGAAGTGATACAAAAACTGATACTAACCGGCATTGGGATTTTGGACAGTTCCTTTCCAATACAATTCTTCATAATACTCCAAAGACTGACACTGGCATTGGGCCGATGAGGAATTGAATGGCGACGTTTTCGTGAGCTTTTGGGAACATCAACAAGATTTGTGCCAACCTCAAGCTCTCCCGTCTGAAAAGTAAAGAGAAGTTCCTAAACAGTCTGAACATACAACTACTGAGGACTACATTAATAAGGGGCGTACAACCTAAAAGCATTGGGGGAGCAGGACAGCCGTCATCATGCAAAAATTATGTTCTCGCCTGGCAACCATAAGAGTTGCCATTGTCACACTATGTACTCTTAGTTATTATGTACTCTTGGAATGGACTAAAGTAATCTACCGTAAGAACATTGCTGGCAGCATTGCTGTCTGTTCTGGTGATAATTTTAGCACGAAGGAAGTCCTTTGCGTCCGGAGAAAGATCCTTATCGTCAGAGTCAGCATCCCTCTCACCAATGGCACCTTCTGATATTTCACTACCACTACGTCTAAACACAAATAACTGGTAATAAATATCCATACGTTTATCTTGAAGAACGGAAAAAGATAGGGAGATCTGATAGATATTCCAAGAGCGACTCCATCCTATATTGGGCTTCCCCATTCAGGTTATTCGCGAAACATAACCAACAGCAAGAATCGGTTCCTCTAAATGGCTGGTTTATAACATCGCACTAAGAAACCTTAATTCTACAAACACATCAACAAAACTAACTTATGCGTTCTTTTACGGCGATCTCTGCCGCTTAATCCCATGTCTTCTACGGCATCATGGAATTCCACTTCATCATCATCTGATGACAGAACTAAAATAGATAACTAACGTAAAACAATCCAAAACGAGGCAATAAAACGGACTATTCCTAAATCAATAAATAACCAAAAAACGACAGGTCCACAACACCCAGGTGGAGAACATAGAAATCAGAAAACAGGGACCGAATGAGTGCTCTCCCGAAGACATGTACAGTCTGAGGCTTCAGCCGGGCTAATCCAAGACGGAAGAACAACCAGCTAGCTTCTGAATCTAACTGCGACGCAAAACAATCAGCCATCATCACACTATCACGATTTTATGGTGATCTAACCTTGCGGATTAATGATGACACCATGCTCCTGGGCCTCCTTCAAAGCAGCCTGTTCCAGAGCAGAGTGTTGCCTGGCCAACTGTTCCAGCGTCTCCTGGAGCCTTACCCGTTGTTCCCGTTCATGTTTCAGCATGCGTATCCACTTTAAGCCGTGGCTCTGAGACAAGGCAACAAATTCACTGCATGCCTAAACATGATGAACACAGACTAACCCCTGGAGAAGTCTCCCATCTTAGTGCGTACACAGGCACAGACAGACAGCCGATACACAAACGTAGAGCCAGAGTTACCTCGAATGATGACTGCATCTGTGAAGGAGGAGTCTGCTCCTCAAGGCAAAAGCTAACACAGTCTTCTGTTAGCTAAGGTGATTTTTTTATCACAAAAATAGGCAGATTTAGTGTTTAAAAAGGCAAAACAGAGTAGAATTCTCCGGTGATGACAGAAATCTTTTGAAAATTTGGCCTTCCGAGCGATTATAATACTTACTGACACCCTCTGGTTTGGGGAAGGGCCAATTGGGAGGGTCCTTTGGGGGCGATCTCCTTCCCGCTAGAATAAGCTCAGAAATGGGATTTCAAATAAAAGTAAAATTTCAAAAATAAAGAATAGTATATACACAGGAAATTAATCTAATGTCAAGGCGGCTCACATTAATCATGGCATTGGTCGTAATTCTGAACAGAGTGGCCCGTTCGTTTGCAGCCTTGATTCGAGAAACCGGATCACTACTGTTCTGAACTGACTCTAACTCTGCCAATGACTTCTGAAGACTAGAACCATGCTTCACTGAAAAGAAAAAACAAGGGAATTCAATCCTAGTAATTTACCAGAATATTCATACTAATGACTATTTTGTCCTAGAAACATTTCGATATTCAAAATATTATAGTGACAGGAAGGAATTTCATATAATCTCGGGCTTGGGCATTTTAGTGCTATAAATTATATATATCTATATCTATATATATATATATATATATAT
>JASAND010008278.1:0-82086 GCA_030248195.1 Trissonchulus latispiculum | reverse complement strand
CGTGCCAGTTCGCCTGGTTTACCTTAACATTATCTCTACAACAATCATGGTTCCGGCCATATACAACACGGAGCTTACTTTGCAGAGAAAAACTAAGCTCATATTTGAATTCTGCATGGTCGAAAACCCCTATACACAAATTTTTCCCGTTAAAAATTGAAAAGTTTGAAATTTAAGCTTGGGTCAGCCACGGTTCCGGTCATGGGTCACTTGCAGCACGGAGCTTAGGTTGCAGAGGGAAACTAAGCTCGTATTTGAATTCTACATGGTCGAAAACCCCCTAGATAAACTTTTCCCGTTAAGAATAAACAATTTTCAAATTTAAGCTTGGGTCAGCCATGGTTCCGGTCATGGGTCACTTGCAGCGTGGAGCTTAGGTAATACAAGAAAACTAAGTTCATATTTGAATTCTACATGGTCGAAAACCCCCTAGATAAGTTTTTCCCGACAAAAATCGACAATTTTGAAATTTAAGCTTGGGTCAGCCATGGTTCCGGGCGACAGAAGCTACAGCTGAGCCTCCTCCTCCGCCAGCGCCGCTTCGCCGCTTTCGCCGCTCACACCACCACCCCCACCAGGCCGCTTCGCCGCTTTCGCCGCTCACACACCACCCCCACCAGGCCGCTTTCGCCGCTCACACCACCACCCCCCCCCCCACGAACTACGTCTGGTGCGGACCTATTACTACTGGCACTAGAGAATTACAACACGACACATGCATTACATGCCATAAAACAGGGGAATATATTTCGCTTCAGTGGGATAAAAACAGATGTCGTTATGATACTATTTCTGAAACTGACTTTTGTCCAAACAAGGTAAATCGATATTGACTTGATAGGTTGCAGCCTAAATCGAGAACTGACAACATTTTCTGAATGGTTGATCTGCACTTTTGTTCTATATTGAACCGGATAGATAGTGTAGGACATTACCCATTGAATAGGCTGATGTTGAGTGCGAAACAGCGCAGCGTAGAATTGTAATATGTATCCTCCATTTTATTTCATTCAAATCATTAAATAGTAATTGATTTGAAATTGTTAGAATGATAAACTGATTTCTTTTATGACTAGCTACGGCGCTAGCCTAAAAAGTAACTGCTAATGCCATCTGACGGCAGTTGGTTTGGTTCATAATTGAGGTTTGGGGATCTCTTTAGTGTCATCTGGGTGTATTTGTCTTGTTTGGGTCCGGTACACTCCTCTTCCACTGGCTGGGTTGGGGGGTGAATTCCTCCTAGGTTTAAAGCTGAGCTCTATATTATGTATTTTCGATATGGTCTGTCGGTATTTTGAGTACCGATAGCTTGTGAAAGTTCTAATTCTATGAGTATTTGCAGTTTATTGTTGGAGTTTAGTGAATTGGCTGTGATAATAAGACAAGATGATAAAATAAGTCTGATGGTATCCGCTTTTCTCTAGAACTCTAGGGTTACTTCTAGCTTAGCCTAGCTTGGCATGCGATATTTGAGTTTAGATAATTATTCTAGCTGTACTTTCTCGCTCTCTGATATATATTACTGCTGGGTATCACATAATGAATACCTTTCTGCTATCGTTTACTGAGTGCAGACCAACGGTTTATTAGACAAAATTATACAACATTCTACAATAGGATAGATCTCAAAGTTTAGTGAGCAATCCTTACTTGGCTATAATTAAGGACTAGACTAACACAGAGTGTCTAGCGGGGTCCCTGGAAACTCGCTTCGAATTAGAAACCGGTAGTCACGAAGATTACTTTGTTTGTGGAAACCAATTCTCAGGAATTGCCTAATATCTTGTATATGCCTGCTATTGTTAGGATAGATAGATCTTATGCTGATATCTGTACCTCCCACGTTTCCTCTCTGGACAACAAAAATTCATTCGGAGACTTTAACCAGTGCTGGTACAGCTTTTTCACATTTGGACTTCTGTATTTTAACGGCTGTAAAACTTATGGAATCTCACTTACGGATTGATGTTGAATCGTAAGAAAAATATTAGCAATCAACTAAGGCTAGTGCATGTTTATTAATGCAAGCAGAAGACATGGACTTTAACATAAACGAACAGCATTCCTACGCTACAGTGCGTTAACAAATGTATGCTTTTAGTCATATCCAGTGCGTAATGGGTGCCGTATAACTTTAATTGCAAACTGTTCCCATTCTTAAAATATTTGAAAATGAATAAACACTAAATATTTATAAATAGTTTTCATGGGAATTGTTTGGCGGATTGTGCTAAACGTGTAGTAAGTGCAATCCTATCACTGTAAACAAAATTTTAAAATTTTCAACAAGAATGAAGTCCTCAAATTCAATCTTTGCAGAAAATTTGGCAGAAGACCGTATAAGAGCATAAATTCACTCAATTTGAAATTAAATTGAAATTTAGTGGAATCGATTTTGGCTTTTTCAATAGTCGACTGCATTCTTATCGTTCTCACTAGTTCAGTTGTCAATAATCATAATGACTATAGTCGTAATCACAGCTTCGGTCAAGAGCGCAGGAACAGTAACGACCTGGAGTACAGTAGGCGTCGCCATAATCAAAGTAATCTTGAAAATCGCTGGTCATGTCGTCACAAATGTCGATGCAGTCTGTGTCTTCCGTACAATCCTCTTCAACTGTAACAAGAAACTCGGATTTGCAGGTATGCGAGATTTGGATTCTGTTGGCTGGTACGAGCAATCAGTTTAATTTTTTAAGGCAAAACAATAGATTTGTGATGTTTGTCTCCTACTCCGATATATACATATACACATATACACACACACATATATATATAATATATATATATATATACATATACATATATATATGTATGTATGTATATAGATATATATAGATAGATATATATATATCTATATATATATATATATATATATATCTACCAAACTGAAAAGCTACTGTCTGAAGCCGCACGGATTTCTTCCTTTCTAAAAGCTACAAAACATTTGATCTCTAAACATTTTAACGTTTTAAAACTCAATACATTAGGTAAAGTTGGTTGCAATAACGTTGCTCTCCCAGTTGCCTTTATCTAGACTGCGCGGCTAATACGAAACCTCACATTTCAACAATCCTCACTATAAATCGCAGTATTCTGAGCAAGAAGATACTTCAAAAGTTTAAGCAACATGCTGCTTACCTGTAGACCAAAACGAAAATGATTCGCATTCTTCTAGTGGTTCATCTTCCTCGATCTCTATAACCATTATTAGTAAATATTAGTAAAATACAACAAATTAGATAGTACATACTAATTTTCATGTACCTGCGTAAGTGCTTGTCTTCAAACATATTCAGAGATGTCGTATAACGACTACTGCGAATTAGTAGATAGGCGGTTTGAACTAGTCAGAGCAATACCACATTTTATTTTCATACACGTTTTGGCAATTGTGTCGTAATAAGTAGTGTTATAACTCTGTTTTGGACAGATACCGAAGTTAGACACTTCTAGTAGTGACTAGTCATTGTAGACTCTTCGCAAAGTGTCTAGACACATTGCAAAAATTTTGTCAGATTGACGTTTTTGTGCAATGTGTCTAGGCACTTCGCGAAATGTCCAACCTTCACTAGACACATGCAGAAAATTCATTTTTCATGGATTTATGACTCCAATCAATTTATTTGTTGACACAACTATTGCCAACTTTCGGAAGTTTGAAATATTTAGTTTTCACATAGTTTACTGGACATTTCGTGTACAATCTATTGCAACAATGTCAAAACAACACAATGAAATTATTTATGGTTTTTCAATTCGTTTAAATTTTTTATTCATGGTTCTTCGATTTAAATAAATTAGCTAAGTGTCTTTTTGAGTAAAACACACCTGTTAAAGGATAATCCTTCAGCGTGCAATTACATTCTCCACAATCGCTGAAAAAATCAGTCGTATTTTTGCAAAAACTAAATTAAAGGATTATTCTTTAACATGTGTGTTTATTCAAAAATACCCAGAGAGCCTTTTTTAGTTTCCCCGATTGCGGCATCTCGCTAAAGTAATCGCTTGACAACGTTGAGAAAAGTAGGCGAAATTCAGATTATGCCTACATTTAAGTTGACTTCTCTAAATCGAAAAACCATAAATAATGGGAAAAATAGAAACGAATTGAAAAACAAAATATTTTCTTTGTGTTGTTTGACTTTGTTACAGTAGATTGTACACGAAATGTAAGTATAAGTATCCAGCAAAATATGCAAAAATTAAATATTTCAAATTTCCGAAAGTTGACGAAAACTGATTGGAGTCATACAGTTGATGCAAAATAAATTCTCTGCATGTGTCTAATGAAGCTTAGACACTTTGCGAAGTGCCTAGACACATTGCACAAAAACGTCACTCTGACAAAATTTTCGCAATGTGTCTAGGCACTTTGCGAAGTGTCTAAAATTACTAGACACTTCTAAAAGTGTCTAACTTCGGTATCTGTCTACCACAACTCCAAAATGTTGGCAATTTCCAAGCTTCTTCCGACCAGTATGCTCTTGGAGGTGCATGATTTCATCTCTGTATTTATATGATTTCCATTTTCTCATCACGGGAGAAACTCTTGTTTCTTTCTTGGAGTTTCACCATTCTCGTCATATGGTTAACTTAGGGGATCCAAAACTCAGCAGCTTCCGTGGTAGTTCAAACATCTAACATTGATGATCAATATTCTTCATGAAATAAAGCAAAAGCAAAAAGACAATTACAGAAGAATACAAGCGCGCAAGTTTACCTCTCTTATGCAGATGTTCACTTCTTTTGTGTAGACGGAAAATGGGAACACCTCTTTCCTCTACATCTCTTTTGTGAAGACGCAAGCTGGGAACATCTCGTGGATGCCCACTTCTTCTGGTTATTTTGAGATACGGACCTCCTCGTTTTTGCTGCCCGCGAATCTCTTCAAAGAAGCCGGGGCAAACAGTCTCTGCATAGCAGTAGCAGATTCCGTCATCACAAGTGGTTGTTTCGGTATCGTAGATCAGTGACTCGTGCATTTCCGGCGGCACCGACTCTTCACAGAGCGCAGCACAGTCATTGTCATCGGTGCAACCATGCACTATAATAGCAACAACTATACGTCAGTAAACATATGATGTATGCATTCCACTGATTCATTTTGGCATATATTTTGAAATTGTCACAAAGGAATAGGCAGAACTTACTTCTACACCACGAGCGCTAGCGCTGAATTTTATGATCATATTTATGCTTATGTCTAAGGAATACACAAACAAGATCTAATGTGTGGCAGTAAAAAAACTGATTTCGTCACATATGGCTATTTTTTGACCCACAAGACAGTGTAATGCTTATACTGACTTAACCACTGGCGATTGCGCAAAGGCTGTAAAAGCAAAACTGTTAATTTTTGTGTTCTCTTTCTAGCCATAACAGCCAATCCATGTCTTGTCTACCTACTGGGAGCCCAATGCCAAAAACCAAAACTTTTTATCTTTTGGCCTAAACATACAGGACTGGTCCCAGAATGCTAAAGAGCACGGAAATAGGTTATTTCTTAAGTTGTAGCCATTTATGTAAAGGATTAAAGCTGTTTGAGTCAAAAAAACCCGGAAGGAAACCAGCACCTTTAGTGAACTTCACAGTACACACCAAGAGATTTCCTGAATGAAAGCCTCATCCAGGATGCATTTCTGGTGGCCTGGCTTATCCAACAACGTTGAAGAGATTGGGAAATCATGCTCCAACAGTGCGGAAACTCAAAAAAATGCCAGCCATGTGCATGGACTCCTCCAACTGGACTTTCGGATCGAATTGTCGATTTCGCAGGCCCTTTCTTGGGTAGAATGTGGCTGATAACGACCGGCAGCTTCTAAAAAGGCCAGATGTGATAGAAATGGGCTCAACAACTACCACAAACACCAAACAAGTCCTTCGCGGTTTAATCGTGTTTGAATCGTTTAATCAGCCTAGTATTTCCCGAACTTTGGTTAGCGACAGTGGTACTCAATTTTCCTCACTGTAGTTTAAAGCATTTTGCCGCCATTAAAGCAATAAATCACCTTTTAAGTCCTCTCTATCATCCTTCGTCAAATTGGGAGGCTGAAACGTTTGTGCAGACATTCAAAAATTGTATGAGGAAATCAAACCTGTCAAAGAGCGAGGCACCTCAACGACTGATAAATAGATGCCTCCTTTCCTACCGAAGCACTCCTCTGTAACCGGCGTTACTCCTTCTTCGCGGATGTTTGGAAGAGAACTCCGTGTCAGGTTTGACATTGTCAGCAAAGCAAGCTAAAGCGGAACGAATCGACGATCTTGGAAGAAATCTATCTGATACAGTCTGAACGGGTAGTTACCTGGGGAAAGAATGGAAATGGGTTCCTGCGGTTGTTGTAAACCCCCTTGGGTTCACATTTGGTTACATGGTTCGTATGTCTGACGGACGAACTTAGATATGATACAAAGATCAGCTATCACGTCGGTATTTCAGGAACATTCCAGAAAACGACCACGTTGACCTTTTACTTATCGGGAACCGACCTGCCGAGGCACCGTATCCAGATTTTCGAGCAATCCAACAAGAACTATTACAATCCAGCGGCAAGGTGTTATGAACGCCGTGTCTTCCAGTGAAGACTCTCAAGAGGGGAAAATGTTAGATAATGAAGGAAAGTGACATTAAAAATATAAAATACTGAAAAATGTAATCCTGCTATCTTAAGCATGTAATGATGCAATTTTGTTGTCAGTTTCTAAGCCTTGGATTTCTGTAATCCAGGTTTTAACAATGGTTTACAGCAACTTACCCGTAAGGAGATAAGCGTTTTCTATGCACTCCTGGGCCAACACTGAAACAAAATGCTGTTTAAAATAGTGTCAACAGTAAACGAATTGTAAAGGCTCTCCAGGAAGCCACAACAAGTTCACACAACAGATAAATACCGTTCAGTGAAATCATAATCTAAACCGCAGAGCTTAATCTCTCCCCTCAAGATGGTTTATTCCGTCTCAAATTGAGAATAGCTTCAAGCAGTGATTTGACCTTTGAGCTAATGAGATGTTAAACGTTACGACGAGCAATCTTGGGGTTCGTGGAGTCATTAATTGTTGGCTTCAGTTTTTTGCAGGAAAATATCACCTCCTCCGCGGAAGAGCCGATTTAGTTTAACAGTATAGCTAAGAGTAAATTATAGGAAGAGTAAGACGTAGTGCTCTTCTTAGTGTTAACAGACTGAGAAGAGCTCAAACCATCGTCTTCCGAATTCCCGGAAAAAGTTATTAACCAGGATGCCATTTATCTGCATCAATCGGCCGCAAACATGAGACTTTGGATCCTAAGGATCCCTCGACAAAATTTCAATGTTTTGTTTATCAAACGGGCCAGCTGGCACCGGACTTTAGCAATCCCCCCTTCCTGCCTATGTCAATTAATTGTCCGAGAGTTAAGGGGCGGCCGCCTTCGGGTGGAGCTGCCGAGGTGCGTTCATCACATAGACGGTGATGGACAAATCTCCAGCCTTGGTAAACGCCTCGGGTAATTGTGAAGACAATTATTCGGTGTCAGCCAATCACCCTTCCCCAATAGTCAAAATTTAAAATTATCGTGGCTGACACTACTCCTAACAGGTGCACATCCAACTGGAGTGGGGCGTACGAAAACAAAAACTAAATTGCATCTGATATGTTAATCGCCTGCCTTATGGCAAATGTACACGTGTGAGGTGAGTCAGGTGCCACTGAAGGAACCGGGTCACTTAGGCTTGACCCGGTAACCCAGACCTGACCGGGTGACCCGGTTTTCCAGAAAATCCAAAAATCAGAAAAAATTGATTTTGCCTAAGAACACTAAATTTTGGGTTCCACGTTCCATTACCACCCCAAAAAGAATAACTATTACATATGTTTGCTCTAGTTTTTCTGAAAAAATGTTTAAAAAGACTGCAGCATTTTGTAAATTAATGCAAAAATGAGTGGGCAAAACCATTAATTTATCCGACTGGGAAATTTTGCAGGGTCTAATATCAGTATTTGTCAAGAAAACACTGATCACTTTAAAAATATGTTCTTATATTATGTTGCGTAATTGTTCAGCTATCTTCAAAATTTGCCTTGTTGGCAAAAATAATCTGGAAACCAGTTCTAAATAGATGTATACAACAATCATGGACCGGATAAAGCAAAAAATATCCTGCGAAATACCAGATGTAAGTAACCTCTAGCTGCGAAACTACTCAAGACCGACCTAAATTAAAGAAAAAAGCAAACTAATATTGCACATCGAACAAAAATCAAACCTAAAAGTTTCATGGTTTCGTCAACCAAAAATTTCTTAAATTTGTGGTAAATCCAGAAATTCAGGTCAAGACCGGGTCGAAGCTCTCGACCCGGTGACCCGATGACCCGGTTCCAAAAGTGACCCGAATTGACCCGGTGCCCCGGCTCCATCGCCGAGGTGCACTGAAGATTGTCACCGTGTCAATGTTTACACTCAAATGAATTTCAGTTCCATCGAGAATAGACACACCTTCCTCATAAGTAGAGCGCCCTTCTAGATATCGGTTGGAAGCCAACTTAAACAAGTAAATTTGATATAAGATTGCCGGATTGAGAATCAGATGCGTCTTTATTAAATTTATATAAACACATGGTTAATAGCATTGACAATCACTGTCCCCTGAGAATCGTATGTGCATCGACGATTCCTACGATCCCTAACCCATTCCATTTTACTGGGAAAGGAACGGTGACAAACAACTACTGTTTCCATCTTGTTTTTAGTCAACCAATATGCACCAATATGTATTCCTTTTCCAAATCACAGTGGGACCATGATGACTAGTCATTGAAAGTTTTAGGATTTGAACATGGAAGCTTTGCCGTTGTCTGATTTTGAAATTGAATATTCCCTTTTATTTCTGAGAACAGATAATATGAGTGTTTGGAAGTGAGGGTTAAGTGATCATAGTGAATGACTCATCTAGAACCGGAAGTAGAGAGTCATGAAATACAAATAATTTCAATTGATGTAATTAATTTTAATCAAAGTACTTCTTACCTGCAGCGCCACTGGTCAAAAGGCAAAGAACTGTCAAGTAGTTCATGTTCAGCTTGCCTAAAACAAATAGCTTGCTCAACTTGGCTCCTGCAATATCGCAGAAGAAAAAATAACTCCACGTATTTCCACAGAAATTAATATAAGTATACTCCCATATAAGTGTTTTTAAAGTGACGTTATCAAGAGTGCATAATGGCACCATGTATGAGAAGAACGGGGTATCTCAGGATAGAAAATCTACAAAGTTGCTTTAAAAAGCAAAATGGTAGAGCACAACGAGATGTTTCTGATGAATATAATTATAACTATGCGGCTGCTGCCAAATGAAGAAAATCGGCAAGAACTGTCCTGAAATTAAATGTTTAATTTATGAAGCGGGATTACGCTGAGGGTGTCAGCACTCTAACAGAACTATTTTGGAATGGTTTTGAAATTTTTATTTTGATTTTGGCCGTCAACCATCAATATGTACCCAAAGGGAATCACAACCTCCTGTTCAGGTTTAGCGGACACAAAGATATTGCTCTCTCACGATCAGCGGGTCTACACTGTGTGGCCAGACTTGCAGCGGGTAGATCCCGATCGACAAAGCATAACCGGTTTAAGCCAGTTAGCCTTTTACTCTTTAGCCGCCATTAACAGTCGTTAAAGGTACCAGAGAGATCAGACTTTCCTAGATCTGATAGGAAAAAGCTATATCTCCCGACTGATGGTTATCTTGAACCGTTAACGTAACGGGATCAGTAGAGACTCCTCCTGTGCAATGAACAGCACTAGCACAGTATACCAGTTATACTATAGAATCATATCAGGTTAAGTCTACACACGAGTAGCGCAGTAGTCAAGTTCAACTGGCTTACATTACACCATACCACAGATTATTGTAAAAGCATAATACAAAAATCATTGTACATACCTGGCTACCAAGGTAAAGGCGAAACTGTAAAATGTAGAGACTGAGCAAAACACTCAGAATCTGCCGTTTAAATAGCCTACATTGCGGTTAAATTTAGGATAGTTTGCGACCAGTTATACCTAGGTTCAACATATACGTAGACTATTTCACTTTTATTTTAGTTTTTCATTCTAGTAGGCATGATGAATTATCCAACCTTACTCTAATGGACCTGTTTACCACATTTCTAGTTCATCGCAGAGCCTACAATCCAGATTTCTGAAATTCGTTTCATTCATCAAAGCCTTAGATAATTGAACAGAACTGTGGGGAATCGAACAGACAATAGAATTCTTCTCCGTTAATCCGCCAGTTTTGACAATTAATAAATTGAAGCACTAGTTTCTGAGATCACAATTTCTGAGGTTCGTTAATACAATTAGCAATACAACTGCAATTTGAAGTAAAGTTACGTAATTTTTGTTTAGCTTCCCCCTCTAAAAATAGAAGGGATGAATCGGTATATTGGAATTTCATTCCTGCCGCCTCGCTGAGATCAGAGCATTAAGAGTTATGAACTGCATTAAAATTGACAGTGATAAAATCAGTTTAGTGACGTTTTCAGCAGAACACAGAATGTTATCACTAAATCATTGGATGAAATAAAATCGTTGGATTATAAGTGGACCGTGACAGCTCTCTTTCGATGTGATACTCGGCTCATATAATTATTTTTTATGCATATTCAAGGCAAACATAATATGCTTTTATCCAGTTCGATTGCCACGTTGTTAACGGTAAGGGCCTGTTAAACGTTTATGAACTTAGAGTTTTAATGAAAGAATAGTGGCGACAATCACTAAAATAAATGCATAAAAGTGTAATATACTATAATGTAATAATATAATAAAATAATGTAATATAATAATATAATATACTGAATCAAATGGACTGAATTAAACGCTAGCTGCGAGCCCGATCGGCAAATTTGTTCATCGGTCGTCCGGTCAGTAAACGCTAAATCTTTTTATGCAGGAATTTTGTAAAAATGACTACTAGTATTTCATGGAGCAATTAATTTGAGCGATTGATATAATCTTCAGCTCTGATATAAAAACATGTAGGTAACATATTCGTGATTTTTTGAAACACACCATCTCCTAAATGATAATGACAAAGAATCAAATCTTTTATAGATAACAGCAGATAACAACAGCACATACTTCAGAAATCACAGTCTGCAACTGGACAAGTGTTAGAGATTGGTGACCTAGAACCTTTTTGAGAGAACGCTTAACAGTTCCTACAAGGCGTTCATAGAAGCCACCCATCCAGGGTGCGTACTCAGGAATAAAGACCCATTGAATACCCTGATTTGCGACAAAATCCTGGACCTCGTCGCAGTTGACGATTTCAGCCCTCAGACGTTGTGAACAGTCATTGGCTAATTTAAAGTGTTTTGCATTGTCAGAAACTATTAAATGCGGAGTTCGCAATAAATCGCCGTAGTGCCAGAAGAAATTGCTGAGTTGACAAATCAGTGACAACTTCCAGGTGCACCGCTCTAGATGCAGCACACGTAAAGAGAGAAACCCAAACCTTAGACGTTCCTTCATGGTCTTTGACATACAAAGGACCGAAGTAATCAATTCCGACATTACGAAAAGGCTGAGTTGCATGAACCCGAAAGGAAGGAAGCGGAAGAAACGCAGGAACGGCGAATGGGCCACCCTCATACTTCCGACAGAGCTGACAACGCTTCAGTACAGCCTTGACAAAGGAACGAGTGTGGGGAACCCAGTAATGCTGTCGAAGGATGGAGATAGTATGCGAAATTCCTGAATGCATATTTCGAGTATGGACATCCTTGACGACTAAAGCAGTGAATGGATGGCACTTCGGAAGCAGAATAGGGAACTTAGCAGAGTCTGAAAGTTCTGAATACTGTAATCTACCTGCACACCGTTACAGTCCTTAAGAATCAGTGAAAACCCGTAATTGCTTCCATAGGTTTCCTATATGAGGTTGGTTTTCGCGGGATGGTGTCAAAGTTGAACTTTGCACCAAGCGAATCCAAAATGGACAGGGTAGTAGATGAGACAGTAGAGTTGAGGGCAGCCTTGACCTTTCTCCGAAGCTGAGAAATGAACCTAAAGGCCCATGCCGTCACCCTAAGTAGACGTTGCAAAGACGAAAACCGGCTCACTTCTAGAAACATTGGAGTTAGAGCACTGTCTTGAACAGAAGCCGTCGAAGAGCTTCCTCGCTCTTCGGCAGGATCCGTGTGCTCTCCATGCCCTAAATCGTTCAAGGGCCAGAGGGACTTAGGAATGTAAAGATAAGTAGGCCCATTCCACCAAAGAGGCGAATCCTTCTATTTCTTCGTATGTGCAACCCCGCGATAAAATATCGGTAGGATTTTGACGGGTTGGGACATACCTGAAGGTGAAATCGAACCCACGGATTTCACGAACTCTGTTTTCAACGAAAACAGAAAGAACTTTGTTGGAGCTCAACCACTGCAGAACGCACTTACTGTCTGACCAAACAGTTACTGTGGCAGACTGGAGATGCAGTTGGTTGGTTACGAACTGTGTCATGCGGCATCCAATTACTACCGCCATCAGTTCCAAACGGGGCATGCTGACTGACTTGATAGGAGCCAGCTTGCATTTGCTAAAAACCAGAATCTGGAGAATGCTGTAGGTACACTACTCCAGCGTACGCCTTGGATGAAGCATCACAGAAACAATGAATCGACCACTGATTTTTCTCTGGATAGCCAAGGAATCTTTGAATTTTCGGTTTTGACAAAGAATACAGTGAGGTGGAAACTGAGAGCCATCTCTCATAGATATCAGAGGGGAGTTGTTGATCCCATTTGACCTTACGAACCCAAAGCTCCTGAACTAGAAGCTTGGCCTGAAAGACAACTGGAGATACGAAACTACAAGGATCGAATACCTTCGAGGCAGCCGAAACTAAATGTCGTTTGTCATGACTTGCTGTGCATCAACAGATTTTACTGCACAAGACATGACATCCAGTAGAGGATCCCAGGTTAGACCGAGGACTTTCAAAGGACATGATCGAGCTTGATCTGCCTTTGGAATATGGTCCATCAGGGCATCAGAGTTAGAATACCACTCCCGGATATTCATTCCGATTTCGGAAAAAATTTGCTTAGCTATGCTGTAAATCTGTAGACACTGTTGTTCTGTGGGAAACCCACAAATAAGATTATCAACGTATATGCCCTTGGCTATGACATCGGACAAGGGGCATTTACTTTGATGGATGAAGTGTTTGATAGTGGCATTAAGGAGGAAGGGACTGGAAATAATTCCAAAAAGAACCCTGCAAAATCTGTAGGTATCCAGATTAGTTTACCTACTGCACCATTAGGATCCTTGAGCCATAGAAATCTGGTGACATCTCTGTCCTCCGCCCTCAGAGATACTTGCAAAAACGTCTTTTCAACATCTGCAGTGACTGCATATTGATTTAGGCGGAAGCGCAAGAGCATGCCACAGAGGTCCTGAAGAAAGACTGGGCCACGAAGAAGACAGTCATTAAGACTGGGAAGAGAACGAACGGCCTTAGCGGAACCGTCATAGACAATTCGGACTTCCGTGGTTGCACGATCAGGCTTGACGACACAGTGATGAGGAAGGTAATGAACCAGAGTTGAATTTGTCTGAGTAGTGTCGACCTTTTCAACGACACCTGCCGTAATCTGACAACGAATTGTGTCATCATAGGTCCGAAGCAAGTCTGGATCTTTTTGCAGACGCTTAGTCAGGGATTTAAGGCGATTAATGGCTAAATCGTAATTAGTCTGTAAAGTAGGATGATCAGACTTCCAGGGCCAACCAACTTCGTAACGCTGGCCATCAAAACGGATGGTGTCATTGAACCGCTGCAGGGCCAACTCGTCATCCTTTATATAACTGTCGTCTTTAACCCCAATATCCTCAAGGGACCAGAACTGTTCGAGGTCGACATTCTGGAAAGACACAGAAGACGAACCAGAAAAAAGAGCAGACAAATAAGATGGCTGCACCAGGTTGTCGAAATCAACATTTTCGACAGGACCAGAAGTGATGTAGCCAAGCTTGGAATCCAGCAACATCAGACCACCGGCCAATTCAATGCGCTCGTGTTCAACAATTCTATAGTATTGATCATTACCGACCAGTATGTCGATAGTGACATTTTCAGGACGAAGTGGAGGTGGATCAGCCAACTTCACTTTTTCGAGGATTGGATAACGCTTTGGATCAATAGGAACACGGGTAATGGGACAGGCGATAGTGTCAGTTATCAGCAACGACAGAGAAATGGAACCCTTCTCGGACGGAATCAATAGTTCTACTCGAGGATAGGCATGCGTACGACGATGAGCTTCCACGAAGCGACCATTGGAAACAAGTTCTTTTCCAATCGGCCTCAGGTTTAGCCTCTTAGTATAGGCAGCGGTAATATAGGATCGGGAACATCCGGAATCAAAAAACAGTCTAGCTTCATCATCACCAAATTTGACAACAGCCATCTGCATTTGAATGAAACCAGAGTTTCCGGTGCTGGTGACACCAGAGAACGATGTGGCACCGTCTCCAGTACTGTCTCCAGTACGCGGAAATGAAGGAGCCAGCGGGTTCAAACCACTGGTTGGATTCAGAGCAGATGTCCCAGAGTTTAGGATAGGTTTGAAACCCTTACCGTGCCCGCCGTCTCCTGACGACGTAGAGGGACCGAATTGCTGCATACAGAGGCTACTGTGGTGTGACAACTGACCACAGTAGAAACATTTAGGAGGTTTTGGACAGTTTTTAGACATACGCCCCCTTTTCAGACACTTAAAACACTACCAGATCCTTGCGCTCATCAACCGTTGCGACTTGTTTGCATTCTGCATGCCTGTGGTTACCCTTGCAAAAAATGCAGAGTCGATCTCCTTTTGGGCCCTTCGAAGGGCCACTGCTCAGCGCTCCAGCGGTAGGCAAATTTTTGAACTTGCTACCTGGATGCTTGGCTTGTTGGGGATTGGATAAGAACTTCCCTATTTTGCCCTCAGCTTTGGCCTGAGTTTTCTGTTCCAAGGTCCAGTCACCCATCTGCCTCGCTTTAATTTCTTCGCGAAACAGCTCGCAAAGAGTGGACAGCTTCCATTTGTTAGAGCCGTTACGCCGATGTAGTTCGGTGCGGATATTTCGGGGGAGTTTGGACAGAATGATCGGAGTAAAGACCTGACCGAAGGTTTCCTCGCCCAAACCTAGACTGACGAGACTGCGAATGTGCTTCTCGGTTTCGTCATAGGTTGCCTGCAACTTCTGCGTATCGTTGGTAGATAAAGAAAGAGCTAGCAGTTTATCGAAGTGAGCGAAAACTGCCAACTCCTCAGACCCAAACCGATCAGTAAGCACCTCGATCACGGAATTATAGTTAGCGGAGGTCAGGCGGTATCCGTCAGCCACCGCCTTAGCATCCCTTATTAGCAGTGTTTTCAAATGTTGGAATTTTTCAATGTCAGTTAGTTCGCTGTTCTCATGAATTGAGTGACCGTATGAATCCCAGAACTCCTGCCAATCCAGGGGATTACCATCAAATTTCTTAATCTCTAGCTTCGGCAGCTTTGTGGTGGATTTGTGGAAGGAGGTGGAGGAAGTGGTTTCGTCATTCTGTGAGTGAACCGAAAGTGGAGAGAACTTCTTAATCAAAACCGTAGTTTTGGACTGAATATCCCACAGCTTTTCAAAATATTGGACAGTTTTACTGGCTTCCTCATCCAAGTCCTCCCCATCCACAAATTCACCAATCTGGGCATCAAGCTCAGTTAATTTGTCCTTCACATTTTGAATTCTGAGACTAAGAGCCTCTAATTCTAGAGGATCCAGTTCAACCTGATTCCGAGAGTCCCACAATCCTTGCACCTTTTTACTAAGGCTTGTTAGCTGGCTGCGGTAGCTGCCCCGTTGCCTTTTCAGTAAATTCATTACATACACAAAATTAATAGTTTGATTGTTTAGTTAGTTTCTAACCAACAAATCCGATAAAGCAATTGTTTTTGTTTCGTTAGTTACTAACAAACCAAATTTAGAAAGTAGAGAAAAGTCGGATAAAAGTTATACATGACAATCTGTTCGATTATAAAGCAAAGTTGGATTAATCAAAGACGTAGAAAGCAAAATCAGAGTGTTCGGAAAAGTTAATACATCCTACGCACTGAAGACCCACCTGAAGAATTGAACAGAAAAGAAGAAGCTCAAACTGTCAATGCAATAAACCAGTGCAATAAACTGGTGCACAAGGAAGTGCACAAAGTATGAAAACAGATCAATAAGAAATGGCAGGCAGTGCAAACCGGTTTCGGCACCATATAGATAATTCTAGAGAAAACTTATAAAAGGTACTAGCGAGCCTACTTTCTAGATGCCTTAACAAGAAGACTGATTATATTAGAAAAAACCGGTGACAAACTAAACAGTAATAATATGCAAATTAGGGCTAGATATGCAAAGTAGTTTGGCAATAACATTTTTAGTCAATACAATTTCATTGATATTAGTCACAAGGACACATCTTTCTCACATTCTTCATGCAGAATTTCTGCACGAAGAATTATGCAAAACAGAAAACTTTAGTATGAAAAGGAAGTAAAATTTTTGCAAACACTTGCACGTCAACTTTAGTGATTTTTTGGGGAAGAAGATTTAGTAAAGCAGCATTTTCTGAAAAAACTAGAAAATACCACAAACTATGTCGGACTACATTTAATGGTTAATAGTGGATGCGGCTGGGTGGCCGCCGGCTATCAATCGTTCGGTGTCAATGGCGAAACCCAGGGTGGAATCACTAGCCGCTAGCCGCGTATACCCGCTGGAGGTGTACAGAGAGTACCCATGATATAGATGTTATGTGCTCTTCTCTCCTGGCTCCGTGGTGTAGTGGTTGCACGCTTAACTGCAGCCCGGGAAGTCCGTGGTTCGATTCCCGCGCAGCCAAATCTTTACAGAGGGGAGCTGCATACCTAAATTAAACCCGCAACGTCAAAAACTACACTAAAATTTTGCACCTGAACTTTGAATAGATGGATTTCATATTCTTGCTTCTCCATGGAGCCCTAGTAGCTTGTATTTTCTGTCTATACCAATGTGAAATATTCCTTTGAATTTTCTGATTTTTGTATGCAGTTTCTGGTAAGTTATTCAGAAGTTAGCTACTACACTAGCTTAGAAAATATAGTCACTTTAGAAGGGAATAGTTAGGCAGTGTTAAGTTGAATTCTGGTCGGGATTGGTGGTTTTTGGGGGATTGTCCCAATCTAATTGGCAGCTGGGATTATTTGTGCCGTTAGTACGAATTATATTTTGTTACTTGAATTCCGAATAATTTATATTTTTGTGAGTGGTCGTAAATGTACAATCCAAAACTGTGGAATTTAATTAAAGTGATCGTGTTCTAAAATTTATTTAGCATCTTTATTCGATAGGCACTAGGCATGCACTATCGGATCGTGAACCTGCAGAAAAGCCAATATTCGTTGATTTAATAATTCACAGAGTTACATCGGCGAAACTATATTTTACACTAATGTTTACTGCTAGGCATAGGAAAAATTGACAAGCTCGCATGGAAGTCCAGCTACCGCCACTGTGGTGTAGCAGCAGTACGTCTGGTTCTGGAGCGGAAGCAAGGCCAACGTCTGATTGTTTCATGAGGATCATAGAGATGAGAATTTCGGCCCGTCGGCTACATCACTACAGTCACAACAATGAATATTACGTGTAAACGAAACACACATCTTAAGATTCTAATGATCAAAAGCTCCTCAAGTTGTAGTTCAGTCCTTTAAACTCTCAGTTCTAAAACTAACATTCTTGTCTAAGTAGTATAAAAATAGCGGTTCTGGCACAGAGACGCAGGAGGCGCCTGAGGTAGATCCTATGAAACAGTTTATGGCGCTTGACACACCTCATACTACCAACACACTTCTACAGTCAATCCACTACGTCACCAGGCGATCATGTTTCGACTGGGATTGTAGTCCTCATCTACGAACCTGGGATCAAGCAATAGACCTCATCTCCAACATCCTGAAGGAGGCAAATTTTGACAAGGTTATAACCAAGGGTATTTCCCAGTGGAGCCTAATTCGCTCTGGGTTGATGACCAGGGGAAACGTTATAAGGGTAATAGAGGCTGGCACCTTGGGGGTTCCCAGCTACATGCTAATGGATGATGATGAAGGCAATGGTTGCTGTCCAGATCACATGCTAAGAGATGGAGCGAAATATTGTTCAGCTCACCGAGCACATGAAAGCTCACCAGGAAGCACTGCTGCATTCATTCAATAATGAAGAACAAGACAGTGAATGACATTTATGCCGATGTTTGTTGTGTATAACATGCTTATTACTATAATTACCTGTCAATCATGTGTGTGACGTGTAGACGCGGAGCTTGCCGCTCCTTTTCGTGTAATGCGTTTCATGCATGCGTGCACCGTCACACGTCACTTATCTGTGACGTATGAACCCAGCTCAAGGGGTGAAGAAGGCTTCCCAAATTCCCAAATTTGAACGCATTAACCCCACTTCGTTTCCTGGGCAGATAAGTCTCCAAATTTTGATCTTTGTTCCAAATAAACCCATAAATTCTGAAAAGTACTTTCCTTTCAAATTTTTCCAATAAAGACCTCTGAATCTGATCAGAATACAGTCCAGCAACTAACTTCAAACAGTAGACCACAGATTTACGACAACATTCGAAGCTACCACAAACCAAAACATTTCAAAATCTCGAAACACTTCTTACCAAAGAAATAGCTAGAGACAAACAATTCACAAAAATTAAACCAAATAAAACGATATTCGCTTAGTCACGATAAATAAGTTTGGTCACACAGATTACAAAACCGCCGATTTTTCAAAACTGCTACTTCTGATTATGTTGAAAATGTTGAAAATCCTTTCTGAAAAAAATTTCTAGCTCATCAGACTCATACCTAACATCTCAAAAATTTTTTGCCTCCACACTAAAACTGATCGACCCATTCAAGTTTGCGTCATAAACTAGGGTCATGAATAAGAGTAGATGATTGGCCTTTTCTTGCCACGGCTGTTAAATTTTGGGTCGCGACGTTTCGCCCATCTTTACCTATGAGCGTCTTCAGGCTGGTAGCCCTTAAGAGGGTGTTGGGATAAGAGGCGGTCGGGGATTTGATCCGGGACCGTACGGCCACACCTGTGTAACATTACCACTATGCTACCAGGGGACTGCCATCGGATCAAATCCCCGACCGCCTCTTATCCCAACAGCCCTCTTAAGGGCTACCAGCCTGAAGACGCCCATAGGTAAAGATGGGCGAAACGTCGCGACCCAAAACTTAACAGCCGTGGCAAGAAAAGGCCAATCATCTACTCTTAGTCATGAAACGCCACGAAGAACATATAGATCAGAATTAGGGTCATGAAATCCGAAACATGTTTGTCCCCTGTTACCCCGTTTTACCCTATAATTGCAAGATCATCTATAATATGTGTTACAAACATTTGTCTTCGAAATAATAGGTAAATCACTAATTATGTATAGTTCACGTACTATAGTATAGTATACAAGCTTTATTGTGTAAGGTGTGCGCATACGGAAGTAGATGTTAAATTTTTATATAAGTGTTGAAATAAGAGAATTCTGATTACATAAAGGAAGGAAATCGGCTTATCAGTGTTAATTGAATTTTCGGTTTCATAGGTTGGTGATCAACATGGAGTGGGGTGAATTTATTTTGCACAGCTGCCTATCAAACCGTTACAATAATTACAATAATTGACTGCAGATTTCAAGGGCAAACTAATCTATGTAGAGCTGTCGCTCCTGTTTTGTCGCTTTTTCTTCCTTTCGAGCAGGTAAGTATATTTGCTATTACCAAGCGTGCAGCAGCTGCAGTCGAGCTAACGACTAGTGCTGACCAGGGCTCACTGTGTTGCCTCCGTGCGAATAACCGTACGGCAGTTAGTTTGGGTATCATTGTGAAAAACAAGCATGTAAGCAAGGAATTATGGTCTGCGATCCTAACAACCTATCTTAGCTTTTCCGAAGTTGTGTAAGAACCAAGGCCTAGTTCTATGATTTATCTATTAACCAATAAGCTAATTATGTCCGTATAATGTTGGTTTCTTGTTGTGAACAGTCGGCCGTAGTGCTTAATTGTATTACTGCTTGTGCCGCCTCTATTTTATGATTAAAAGTGTCATTAAAATTCTTTCTACGCCAACACCGTGTTTTCTTGACTAGGATAGAACTAGCGATTTACTAGTTTTGAGGGAGTTCCATCCTTTCTAAGAACCTGCTTTTATTCCAATTCAGTTTCCGGTTTAATTACTGGACAATAAACCGGGATTAATATTTGGCGACCGGGACAGGACCACTGTTCGGTTTGTCAAATTTCGAAGTTTGTTCAATATTTATTTATTTCGAATTTTGATACATAAATAGCTTGTTCATTTTTAAGATTTGAACGAAAAGTCAAATATATTCTGAAAGCCTTTGATTTGGAGATACTTTGTGATACGTAGTTGTTCATAATAAAGGCTTTTAATTTTTCGATTGCTGAGAAGGCAACTTTGAATTTTTCAAAAATGAAAAATCTAAGACTTGGTAGCCAGGGTGGCTGGGCACCTTCCCAGCTCCCTCTCCCCAGGAAGTTCTAGACGGGGAATTTAACTGGAAACTGCATAAGGTTGTTTCGGCAGCCCAATAACCTACAATTAAACAAAGTTTAGGCAGATTTGAGCGACCCCCTTCACCCACCCGCTCAATACGGGAATAAAATTTTGAAATTTTTAGTTTAGGAAAACTTGTATACGTTCTTTCACACCCTGGTGGTAAAAATTCCTGATTTGGAGATTAACACTAGGAGAGCAGCCGAAGCGCACTAGAGGCAAACTTTGGGAATCTTGGTGAAATTTTGAAAAAATGTCGACCCCCCCCAGTCGGTTCTGGGGCGATTTTGGCCAAAATCTTGCTCATTCTGTCTGAAACATATTTTTGGAGCGCAGTTTTTCTCACGCTCAGGAACTTATGAGGTGATTAAATAGGTAATACTTATAGGTGATTAACGGCGAAATTTTGAAAACCTTTTGAACCCCCAAGGCATTTTTGAGGTCAAAATTGATTATTAGTTATTTAGAGCCTAATGAGTTTTTTGGAGCGTTGTTTAATCGCTCAGAACGTAAATTAGGGTATGTTAAGGGCAAAGTTGGATTTTTAGCCCAAATTTTGACAAAATTTTTACCTCCCCCAATCCACACCAAAAAGAAAAATTGCAATTTTAGCCCAAAATATATTCGAGCCTAAATGCTAATTGCGATTTTTTGACTAAACGTGTGTTAGATTTTTATACCGCCGGAGGCGGTATACTTGTAATGGGTTGACCCATCTGAATTCCTATATTTTGCATGTAAATTGCTTGGCGCGGAGGATTTCCGTCCTATCTTCAGCACATGTCCCTAGTACGCAGGTTTTTTTGCCCAACAATTTTGCTGGGATTTTTGCAATTTTTAGGGCATCATTACAGTCGATTTACTTCAATTTCAACGTTCTGTAAATTGTTTTGCAAACGATCACTCTCTGCTTTTTCTCATACTACCGAAAATTGGGCGTTATTTGCCTGTCAATTGATTGGCAGGGGTTCAACGAATCGATAAATGGCTAAAACTGCTATTAAAATTTTCGTGTGCAAAGACTGGTTTTGAGCTTGCACTGTATTTGTTTCATTAGTGTTTGCTTTACTTTAGAATTTAGATAAAAGAAATTGTTTAAAATAAACATATATAGATAAATCATAACTTTCTCTCATGGTTTATTTGATAATCGTTAAAGTCAGCGTAGTGTAATGGTTAGAGTGTCCGCTTGCCGCTGGTCCGGTCACAGATCGATATACCGATATATTATAGATACCAGTGGTTAGAAAACCAGTTAGTTAATTAACCGAATTCACAAAGCACTGCTTTCTAGCCATGGTTTGCATGCCAGAGGATTTCGAAAATACGAAAGATTTCCTCATGTTTTAGCAGTAATATGCTTATCACTGGTATCCTTCAAATGAAAGGCTGCCCATGGTAGTCCTTATAACAATCTGTTCTTGAAATAGCAATAGATAAACAGTGATTACTAATTCATTATTTATTTGCATTTAAACTAGTTTAGAATAGTAATGTTTGTTTTGATTTTATGATATATTGAATATTTGAAAATTCTCGCAAGAAGTCCGACAGAACTCAGAAATGATTAGGAAAGGAAGTCTTATTTACTTTTACTACTGAATAATGTCTCAAAAGCTCAAATTGTTTTATTAGAGCCCCAATTCCGCTGTAAAGCCTATGTCTAACAGTGGTTTGCAATTTTAAACTTTGGTGAGGTACCATCTGTAAGGTACCAGCGGTTAAAAAGTTTTATGAATTCGCTGTATGACCGTGACGCTCTGATTAGCCACTTTTACCCCTTCTTTCATACCACTGGTTGGGTAGCAAGGTTTTTGAATACGGGCCTTAGAGCTTCACTCCGACAATGTTCTGTTAAAGTTATTCTTTCCATATATTATGTATATATGTTGTATCTGCGCAGGTGCAAGGAAAATCTTATGGTTGATCTGAAATATAGCGGATTTTTAGCTGCACTATTGGCATTTTTAGCAGTACTATTGATTTTATTGTTATGATTTGTACTGCAATATACGTAGTTATGGAATCGGTCTTGAGGTCTTGAGTTGAAGCTAGCTACCCGAAATTTGAACTGACTAAGTATTTGTAGACTTCTTAGATTTCTATGGGACTTTGGGGAATTCCTGCATGTATATTGTATTCTTTGTGTGACGTTGCTGAACTTGCTTGAGTGGGTTTGTGTCGTTATCAGGGCTTCTAACTGAGTGCTTTTGGAAGAGAATTAGAAAGCAATTAGTCTAACAGGACCCCCAAGAAAAGCCCAAAGTTATCAAAGTCTGATCCCAAAGTTGCGTAGCTTATTTCGATGTCGAGCAGTGTCGGCTTTCTAACAAAAACAAAGAGAGCCGACGAAAACAGGAATACGGTAGAAAACGTGGATTGGACGACTCAAAATCTAGAGCGCCATATAATAGGGGTAAAGCTGAAGTTCAGCCCGAAGCTTGACTGAACTTCAGTTTGCGGTTGCCAGGTAGCAACGACAGTCGGTTTTTGGATTCACTTCCTGTACTGTACCGTTATTATTGTTCGGCTGATACGTCGGTGGCTGTAGATAGTCTGGTTCGAAGACCTTGCTCTCGGAAAAGGAGCTTTGTTGTGGAGTGATTTCACTGAGTACACTGCCAACCAGTTTCTTTTGAGTATTTCTTTTCTGTCCAGCCTCTGTTTATTGGCCGCCAATTCATATTTTACTCGTGATCTTATTTTGTGATTCATCCCTTTTTCTCCTGGATCTCGGATCACCCTTCTCTGGGTTCAACAGCTGGACTATCATCAAGGTAGAGTGAACGGTATGTGCAGAGTGCTTAACGAGCGAAAGTTATTGAGCGAGTGATCGTTTGAACCTAAGCGTTCGCAAAATATTAGGAATTTGCGACCTTATTCAAAGGGAGCATAAAATTAACTTTACAATTGTGCAAACTTTGGTATTGTTGGTCTACTTTGCAACAATGCTCCCTATATTATTGTACGTCTTGAATGTTTAAGCTTAACCATAATCTTACATAGTTTGTGTGATCTTGGGCTAATTCCTATTTGACGTTTGTACTGCCTTAGAGTTTCCTACGTATGTTAGATAATTGTTAACTAATTAAACCATAGTAAAACACTGACGACTCCTATTGACTAGGAATATTAGATGGGAAGTGGTATAGCATAATTTCGCATAATCGTGTAATTTCAAGGTCTCGATATTCTCGTAAAAACCCCTGGTATTCTGACCGTTGGTGACCTTGTGGTATTGGGAGGCAAAAGGAGTCAAACCAATGCTTCGGAGGTTAACAGATTATATAGTTTTGTCTATGATGTGTTTATTGCAGCAAAATGCATAGGAACGCAGGGATGTTGAATCATAAACCAAATAACGCAATTTTGTCTAGCTACATCTAGGCACGTTTATTTAAACAAGCAAAAGACATGGACATAATCGTAAGACGTGCATTAAAGAGGTGTGGAATAAAGGAGTGCGAAAGTGCAAGTTTATCACAGCTAACATGCCCTTCTTTTAAACATTGTGTCAGTTACATTCTTAACAATGTTCACACGAGTGCATTTGTCAATAATCGTAATCGCAGTTTCGGTCAAGAGTGCAGGTACAGTAGCGACCCGGTGTACAGAAGACGTCACCATCATAAAAGTATTGTTGAAACGAGCTCGTCAAGTCGTCACAAAGATCGATACAGTCGGTGTCATCTTGGCAATCGTCTTCGACTACAACAAGAAGGTCAAGGTCAACATTGCAGTTACATTACGTACGATTGCTGGTAACAGGTACCATCTGCCTGCTTATGTGACAGGATAACATTTTTAAATAAAAATAACAGCAGATTGACTTGATACAACATTATTGCTAATATACTGCTAATACGACACAGATAACCAGGTCTTGCTTGACAATACCAACAGAAAATAAAGCCCCTCATCTTTTTCAGTTTTAAAGTCAACACTTTAAAAGGTGTCTAATATCAGGTTTAACTATGACATTTAGCTGTTGTTGTCTCCACTCCGGCGAGGTATAGTAGTTGAGCTGCAACCTTACTGGTTTGTCTGACTAGGCAACTTAAATCATACACCGTATCTTTTGCTGTATTATTTGAAACTTTAAGCAAGATATTGCTTACCTGTAGACCAGAATTCAAATGATTCGCAAGCTTCTATTGGCGGAACTGGCTCGCTGTCTAAAACAATATAAACATGAACTTTCATGTGCTTGCTTAATCTCTTGCTGTCATTTCGTAGTTTAGAACCAATATGGGGTATACAGCAATTTGATGATAAGTTGAACCAATATGGGGTATACAGCAATTTGATGATAAGTTTTGTGATTTTGTGTGCTAGGGATATATGGTATGCAGAGTAGTAGGTACTTCCACATTAGGAATAGTAAAGTCAATGATTCAAATTTTAAGTTTCCTCGGACCTCTCACTTTCATCAGCTTTGAAAGGCGTGGTCGTATCTCACAGGCTAAATGATTATTTCTACTATCTTATCATGTTACGCTCTACCACTATACCACTAGATTTGGGGTTGCTAAGCCTCGCCCGTCTTTTCTATGGGTGTGGATCTGTGTATTCAATTTATTAGTGCGGCCCAATTAAACGAAGCAATTAAATTTTGGGTTGCTTGGTTCAATTAAGTAGGCAAATAAGGGCGAAAGGTCGCGAAACGACCACATTTTTAGACCTTCCAGCTGAGGAAATCCAAACATCTAACATTGGGGTACCTACATATCAGTTTTTAAGTGTGCAGTATTTCAAAAGCAAAGCAAATCAAAATAGATTCTTCACATTACCTCTCTTATGCGGATGTTCACTTCTCTTGTGCGGATGTTCACTTCTCTTGTGCGGATGTTCACTTCTCTTGTGCGGATGTTCACTTCTCTTGTGCGGATGTTCACTTCGCTTATGCGGATGTTCACTTCTCTTATGCGGATGTTCACTTCGCTTGTGCGGATGTTCACTTCTCTTATGCGGATGTTCAGTTCGCTTTTGTTGCCCTCGAAGCTCTTCGAAAAAGCCGGGACAAACCGTCTCTGCATCACAGTAGCATAGACCTTCATCACAGATGGCTGTTTCTGTATCATAAGTCAGTGTCTCATGCATTTCCGGCGGCACCGATTCTCCACAGAGCGTAGCACAGTCATTGTCGTCAATACAGCCACTCACTATAACAGAAACAACTACATCTCAGTGAACGCATAGGTTAACGCGGGGGAGTCTGGAGTCCAAGCCCCCCCCAACCCGGACAAGATACAAGCCCTATCGCCGTCGGGGACAAGGGATAACGAAAAAATGGCCAAGGGGTAACCAAAAATAGCCGGAAAAAATTAGTTTTAAAATTAAATTAATTAATTTATTTAATTTATTTATTTATTTAATTTATTTTATTTATTTAATTAATTAATTAAATTAAAATTTACAGTAAAATTTCAAAAAATTTCCGGCTTCGCCGGAATGTTTTAGCTAAGCTGTTCAATTTCTCGGGAAAATCGGGAAAAATTTTGAATTTTTTCCAACAATTGAAGTGTGTTTGCAAATTTTGATAAAAAAATTGCAAATTTTAATAAAATTAGCGTTAATTTTTCGAAAAATTTTATTAATTTATTTTGGAGATACAAGCCTCCCAGAAAATTCTTGGTCTAGGTACAAGCCCCCTCAAAATTTTTTGGGGACAAGCCCCCCCAAATTCTTGGTCTAGGTACAAGCCCCCTCAAAATTTTTTGGGGACAAGCCCCCCCAGCACCCGACCCTATGTTAATGTATGGTGAACAGGTTCTCGTTTTTCAAAAGTTAATTTTGAATTTGTCTCGAGAGAAAAGATACGATGATGATGATGATGATGATGATGATGACCACGACAACGCAAGCTCGAGTGGTGAACTATATAATCAGTCGTTCAATCATCCTGCCTGTTTTCCGAAATCCCGGATGCAATGCTATGCTTCCTGTGGTTAAAGTTCAGTGTAAATGTTCACCTTTAGTCACATCAACTACATGCAGGCGACAGCCGCCAACACGACAGTTTTGGAGAATCAACATGCTCTATCTCGAATAAATTGTTAGTTTTCCGGCTTGTAACCTACTGGAAAGGATGGTGTGTATTCTTATGTAAAAAACAAAGTATAGGTTTCAAGAGTGCATAATTCGTAACAGTATGACAATGGACATCCACAGATCAAGAAATAGTTAGAAGAAATATAAAGTATTTTAGGTTTTAAACAAAACCAGACATTTCCGATGTTTTCCGATTTATATCGTCTCCTATGCAGAAGTTTTAAGTGCTGTACAGTATCACAGTAAACATTAATAGTGTAATTCCTATTCACAGTAACTTACACGTAAGCTGATAAGCGCGTTCGAAACACTCCTGTGCCAACACTGAAACAACAAGCAAAATTTTATGCAAAAGGTTAAGTTTTCGCTGGATGGAAATTTTCCGTAAACTGTAAACCTGCTGCGCAGCTAAATTATTTATAACGGAGAACTTACTTGCTTACTACAAAATATAAAACGTGCAAAATATTGTCTGAATACGAATAGATAATAATTGTTCCTATTATTATTAAGTAATTGTTAAACTATATTAGACGAATTTGATTTCATATTGTGAATTAAGTTTCAATACAGATATCATTAGGTTTTCTTTTCTGCAACTGTCTTGCCTAAAATCTCTGCTGAGCTGATAAACGATACGAAGTTCAAGTGCGAGTCATCAATCCAAATAACGAGTAAGTTGTCCAGTTTTGAAATTGCCATTATGACACGAATATGTATGCGTAAATACTGCATGAATCAGAAACTTTGATTCTTTGAAAAAAAGCAAGAATTTACACACAAAGTATACTGGCCCTATCTTAAAGCACTGCTCACACGCATTTATGTAAAAATGCATCTTTATCAAGTAAACTGCGTGTGAGGGTCTGGGCCGAGCAAACATAAGAGACCTGCTGTGCAACAAAAACTATTTTAAACAGATTTTGTTGAAACTGTTCTGGGAGTTGTGTTTCAACAAGCAGGGATACAAGACAAATTCTATTTGATTGGCTAAATAGCATATCTTATGCAAAATTTACGTGCATGAGACGAGCCGAACTAAATGCTAATCAATGAGTTTGCTATGCCAACATATCTAATTATCCAATCAAATGTAGTCTAGTTATACTGCAAGTTACGCATGATCGAAAACTAGAGCCTCTTCTCTAAATCGCGGGTGTAGGTCAGTTTGCAGAGAAAAATTTCGTGTACGGCAGTCGATTAGCAAATCAGATGCGTTTTACTTCAGGGCAGTGTTTACTACAGAAAGTGTCCAGAATCTCACAAACTATTTAATTGGAAATATAATACGAATATTCATCTTACCACCTGCGCCACCACTGGTCAAAAGGACAAGAACTGTCAAATAGTTCATGCTCAGTTTGCCTACAACAAGGAACTTGTCGTGTAAGCTAAACAAAAATTAAAAGTTAATTCACCCTATAATTTATAAGTAAGCGTCAACCTGAAGTCTGCCTTAAAATGTGATGCAAACGATCCCCTTGTCCAAAAAGCTTGTTTACCAAATTCATCACATGCTTGCTTAGTTTGAAGTAATCGAAGTGATATGACAAAAACTATTCATACTGGCTGTTTTTTAAATTTATGTGAATCACTTCTATTACTCCGCGTCAGTGCGATAACAAAGGATTCACCAGAGTGCCAACTTTTCATTATCTAATCGACCTGCTCCCCAGGTCGATTAGAATCGATCAAATGTTCCCCAGTCCCCTGTTCCAAAGTCGTTAAACCCCACCGTTATGTTTCGGTGAGAAGGATGCCGTAGCTTCCAGCCATCAGATTGCAGAGACCAGCTTCCCTATTAACAAGAGTCCATAATAGTTTCCCTAATAGTTCCCATCCCAAATTCCATAATAGTTGGATTTATGTCCGGCTGACTTTTACCGTTGAAATGCTGAAAACCGAGATTTACATAACTGTACCAAGAGTGCATAATTGCAATATATATTAGAAGAAGATTAAGCCACTAGAGGGCTCCTCTTCTTGGCATTGCGTAACGGTGCTCCGCCCACAATACGCGAATGTTCCCCCGTTCGGGGGTCGACAAGCATACATCCTCACCGTTTGGTGAGGGAGAGGGTAGTCGATAGTGGTCCCCGTTGGTGGGGGGAGGGTCGCTGAAAGACGTCCGCATTTGGGGGGGGGTGGCTGAAAGAGGTCCCCGTTTGGGACGGGTTGCTCCAGCCTACTAAGTTTGACTCATTCTGATTGGCTGTTGGCAACCCCCCCCCCCCCCAAACGGGGACCACTTTGCACCCCCCCCCAAATGGGGACACTTTTTGGAAATAAGCTGAAACTACCGTAATCCCTTGCTAGACCCCCCCCAAACGGAGGGAGTTTCTGCAATAATCTGATTGGCTGTTTACTACCCCCTCCCCACCATACGGAGACCTCTCTTCGGCTAACCCCTCACCAAAGGAGGGAGTTTGCGCTGTCCATTTGGTCGACCCCCCCCAAAACGGGGGACAATTCGCGTAATATGGGCGGAGCACCAATACTCAATGCGCTCTAGCGGCTTACTCTTCTTATATATAAGGGAATTATGGACTCTTGTTATTAGTCATGGAGGTAGATGGCTTCGACGATGGAGGCTCCTACAGGACTAATCGTTCCCTGAAGGGATTCTACCCACTCCAGCAAATTTGAAAATCGAAAGGTTTTTCGGAATTTTTTGTGGCAATTTTTGTTCCTCCTAAATTTTCCCTCCAGCAAACTCTTTAGTGGATACTAATCCAGTTTAATTCAGAAATAGTCATGCCTAAAGCATATACCCAGGTCTGGAAAGCATTTAAACGTCTTCAATCCAAACGAATCAGGCATGTCAGACTTTATGCTTTGACTGAGCTAAGCCGCAGAACGGTTGTGCAACCCAGACAGTGCCCTCAAACAGGAACTCAAGGGTCCTGTTTATGTGATGAACAGTACTAGCAGTTCGAGTTACTATAACCAAGAGTACATCTATAACCGAATGATTTCTGGTGACTACTGAAACGTGTACTGCATGAACTGTCACTCAACTGCAACTGGCTTACACCACATTATTATATTATATGGTGGGCATAGCATACTATATGTAAAAGCATAATACAAGAGAAATTGTACATACCTGGCCACCAAGGTAAAGGCTGAACTGTAAAATGTAGCGACTGAGCAAAAGCCTCTGATTCTGCCGTTTAAATAGCCTACATTGCGGTTAAATTTAGTACAGTTTTCCGGCAATTACCTAGGTTCAGCATATACCTAAACTATTTCACTCGCATTTTATCGCATTTTGATGAATACTCCAACCTTCCTCTAATTATCCTGTGTACCACATTTCTAGAGTTCATCGCAGAACCTAAAATCCAGATATCTGAATTTCGTATCATTCATCAAACATTGGTAGCTGAATTTAACCGTGAGCGAACCAGATTTGAAGCAATGCTTCTCCTTTAATCCACCGGATTTTTGGGTTGGCAGTAAATCATAATATTTGTTAATTTAATTAATTAGGTCATATGAAAAACAAACTGAATTCTTGAAATCTCTTTTAGAAACGATGTCTACATCTAGATCACAAAATCAGTTGTACATAATTTGCCAGCAAAGTTGTTAACTTAATGCCCCCCCCCACAAAGTGCAATCGCAAAACGGTTTACTGAAATTTCATTATTACAATACAGGAAGTTTTATTGCAATGAGACCCGTTTTAGTGACATTTTCATCAAAACTTTACCAACAGTCAATGCTAAAGCTATACAAACAGGTCATGCAAGCTGAACGTAATAGCCTTTAGTTCAATGTAATGTTATAGTTTTATACGTGTATATATTTTTCGCGTATAAGCTTCATGGTTTCTATAGCTGTTCGACTGCTAGTTTACTAAAACCGACGAAACTAATCAAGACTGCTATAATCCTCTCATAATGCAAATGAAATTGGGTTTCTAAAGTACATCTAAATGAATACCTTGCGTTCGTATGTTTTTTCTGAGTTGTCGAAATGTAGAAACTAATCTTTACGAACAATATCTGTTGCAAAGACAAAACCAATTGTTAGATGGTGGATACATTACGTTCGCGTCAAAGTTACCCACCGGTGGGTAAGTTTTATACTAAGGAACCTCGTCCAAATGTAATGCGTATATTAATACCAATGTAGCCTGCTGACTTTTTGACTTTTATTGCTGTTTGCATATACACGTAAAGGCAGCAATGTCCACAACGAAAGCAATGCAAAACTGTCTTTATTAGAAAGCGTATAATCTCTTTCAAACCGTATGTGGGGTACATTTGTTACAAGCAAACAAGGCTTGTGATATACGGTATACATTTGGACGGGGTTCCTTACTTTTGGCTAGCTGTACTGACAGATTGGCTGAGTTTAATGTAATAGTTTTTGGCTAGTGACAAATATAGAAGAAAAATAATATTTTTAGCGGGTGGTTACCCACCGGTGGGTAACTATGACAGTGTGGGGACACAAATAGCTAAGTCGAATAGCCTTTTGCAAAACTCATGAGCGATGCCTTAGGTAGCCACTTTTGCCACATAAGACTAAAAATAAAGCCAAATAGACCCACACAACAACTCAAATCCTGGTGTAAAGAGCTGTTTACTGGCCCTCCAAGCTTCAGCCAGCTATTTTATCCTAAATGTTGACTAGTTGTTATAAGCTTAAATTTGGGACAAGCACTGCAGTCTATCATAAGTTATGCAGAATGTTGATACACTCGTATTGGATAACTGCCCGTTGGTAACGGCATGGGTAACAATGACTGGGAATGAATAAACTGCCATCTCGTCAACTGGTACCCACCGGTGGGTAACAGTGCGTTGAGCATGCCACTGACGTCAGCATGTGGCCAACAATAACAAAAACATAAAAGCACTTTACGGCAATACAGGAACAGTCTTATTTTGCCATTAACAGGGGCTAACTTTTTGTCAGAGAGGTAGTTGTCGCGAACGTGTTAAATCAAACTCAAAACATCAAAATACAGGCATAAAATACAAGGAATATGATAGTTTTTATTGTCTGATGGGTTCTGAAAGCACCTCTGGTAACTCTTAGCAGCTACTTGGGAAGATTAGGCTACTCAAATCCTAGAACTCAAAGTGAGGGCTATTTTCGTGAAGTGCTATCGCCGGCCTAGAAAGTGTGTGAGGCAAACTGGCCGTCCGTCTCGCCATAGATTTTTCAGATCAGCTAAATCGAGCATGTTGTTGTTGTTGTTGTGATTTCCGGGCTCGTCAGCCTAGATGGCTATATGAGGCACATCAACCATCCAAAGTCCAGCACACGTCTTCGTAATTCACAAGCCAGCAGCACATTATTCATTAAAACCGGAATAGGCAAGAATGAGGAAGAGGCAAAGAACCACTCGGTAGCATAATTTAAGCACTTGGATGGCATCAGTGTAAATCGAGCATCACCATCTTTACTTTCCCCCAGACAGAGTTGAATGAAAGAACAAACGAAACTAAGATTGTCACTACAGCACCTCCGACCCGAAAAATTTCGGGCCCGAGGTGGGGATCGAACCCACAACCTTTGGCTGTCTAGGCCAACGCTCTACCGATTGAGCCACCCGGGCACAATCGAACCAAGCTTAAGTTGGAATTCGTTCCCAAACTGTAGTGGCATTTTAGAAGACGCTTTCGCGCCAGCCCACACAGTCTGATGGGAGAAAACCTCGACCGTTTCAAACCGTAATGGGCAAGACAAATGAAAGAACAAACGAAACTAAGATTGTCACTACAGCACCTCCGACCCGAAAAATTTCGGGCCCGAGGTGGGGATCGAACCCACAACCTTTGACTGTCTAGGCCAACGCTCTACCGATTGAGCCACCCGGGCACAATCGAACCAAGCTTAAGTTGGAATTCGTACCCAAACTGTAGTGGCATTTTAGAAGACGCTTTCGCGCCAGCCCACACAGTCTGATGGGAGCAAACCTCGACCGTTTCAAACCGTAATGGGCAAGACAAATGAAAGAACAAACGAAACTAAGATTGTCACTACAGCACCTCCGACCCGAAAAATTTCGGGCCCGAGGTGGGGATCCAACCCACAACCTTTGGCTGTTTGATGAAGTTCAATTTGACAATTTCCTGCCTGCCTTCCTGCCGGCATTTTTGTGTACTGCAATGTGTGTCTGATAAATTTAATAAGAGCAATGTGGATGGCTTGAGAATTCATTTGTGCTTGATTTCCATTTGATATTAGTTGGTCGGATGAGTAGCGAGTGAGTACTAACGACCGAAAAAATGTGTGTAATGCTTCGATTATCTGCCTCAAATTTTGTGAAAGTTAACGTAATTTGAGTACACAAATAGTACTCAAAGTTCCCAGTGCTATCGCTATGTTATCGCTGTTATCTGGTGGCATTTCGAAGATGTGAGTCAACTGCTCCTAAGTACTTTGGCAAAATCGTCTGAAACTTCGCACATTACAAGCCAGTGATTGTACTAAGATGTACAGGAAGCAAAGCCGTTAAGATTCGCTCCAGCGTTTGGAAATGCTAGGTAGTTTTCTCGAACTGTGGAAGACGATTGCTCCAAAATACTCCGAGACCGTTTGAATGCGCATTCTGTCATATCGAAAGAAGGATTTATATTAGGATTCGGCGGAGCACAGAACCTCTATTTGCAGCTTTTCGGCGAAATCGGAGACAAAAATCTTTTGTCTCCATTTTTATTGCACGTGTTTTTCAGGACTAACATTAAAGGTTACTTTTTTAACAAACAAGCAATATTTTGTGCAAAAGATTAAAAGTGTTCGCTGGACGGACATTTTCAGTAATTGTAAACCTGCTGCGCAGCTAATTATTTTATAAGGAGCTCTCACTTGCATACTACAGAAAATATATACGTGCAAAACATTGTCTGAACAGTTTTTAAAGTTTGTGGAATTTACTTTTATACCGCCAGAAAACCTGAAACAATTCAGCATTACATGTTAGCAATTGTTTCTGCCAGGTTCATGCACTTGAGAAATCGTTGGTGAGCTGTTAAAAAGCTTAGTCTTAAATATGAGTCATCAATCAGAGCAGAGAATAGACTTTCCGATTTTGGAATTGCCATTAATACATGCGCAAACACATATGCGTAATTTCTACATGAATCGGAAAAAGAAGTTCTTTGGAATGAAAGACAAAATTTCACGCGCAAATCATATAAGCCCAATCTTAAACCATTATGCACACGCATTTACGGTGAAGAATATCTTTATCAAGTAAAATGCATGTGAGGGCCCGAGCCGAGCAAACATAAGAGACCTGCTGCGCTGAGGCGCAGCAGGAAAAAGGAGCTGGCACAATAACCGGAAAAGAAAACCCCTCAAAACGCAGCCAAACTTTAACTCTATTTGAGCCCAATAATTGGTCAAAAGTTTGGATAGGCTAGGGGTGCCAATTTTATTAGATGCAAAAGGTGCACTGTCACCTCGCGACAGTGTGCAAATTTTCACACTTTGATCTGTCATTGCAGAAGAAGGAAGAAATGTGGACAGCCGGAATACTTTTAGCATTTAGTACTAATGTAAAGTTTTGGCCCCAGAGACTGGTAATTGGGCAGCCAAAGACCTTTACGGGGGTGCTGTGCGCTGAAGGCTGGATACGCAACCTGGACTGGAGATAGTTCCAGGCTTACCACCTCGACAAGCCTCGCCAATTAGGATATACCAGAAAATCGTGAAACCTAACTCATTCCCAACTAAGTTACCCCACACCTAAACCTTATGTACCCTACCTACCGAAACTAAGCAGATCTAAACCTAGCTAAAATACAATAGGCCAAGTGGCCGTGTTACAATATTTAATAAAGACTGGAGGGGGGTTATACAGTTGACAAGAGACCTTTTACACTTACAGTTTGAGTCCAGGAATTGGCGTAGGAATACAGAAATCAGCCGACAAATGGATCATAAAAATATAGCAAATATAAAATAACAGATGCCCCGTTAGCAGATAGTTGGGTGTCCCCCACCCAGCCTATCACCAGAGTGGGTGGTCTTTACTAGTCTAGCCCGACGTTCAAGACACTAGGGGACCCCAAAAAGGCAATGAAGCAAACAGAAAATAGCATATAAATTTAGCCAGAGAGAAACTGAAAATGACCGACCGTCTAAACCAAGCGCAAAACTAAGACTGACTGGGCTTTTTGAAAGTAACGAAAGAATATGCGATCACGCGATCACACGTGACTTGCCCAGCCAATCAAATTTTAGATGAGACTTTTGAGAGAATTTCGAAACCAACTAGACAAATTGCTGATCTATCTTTGCAAAACACATACAATTACATTATTTCAAGTTCAAATTCTGGACTAACGGGGCAATTCTAACAAAAACAAGGTGCATAAGTTCGGACTAATTTTGAATAGAGAATCTTTTTAAATAACAATAAAATATGACAGTGGGGCATCACCGCCCTACTGTACATGTCCCCAGGGCTTACCGCCCGAGCTCCTGCGAGGGAACTGGCAGAAAACCCAAAATTTTAAACCGGAAAGAAATTTTTTTGGAAACCAGAAATGAGGGCACGGCCATACATATATAGGGAAACAAGTAAGAAAATAGAGAAAAATGCCAAATAGAAATAAGTAGTCGAAACTAGTAGTAGAAAAGAAAATTGTGCGAGGCAATACAGGTATGGAACCATCCCCGGATCCAACTACAAGGCGCTTGGATTAAGGTCAACCACGGGTGGAGCGCCAGAGGACCGTCAGCTATGTAATCAACTGGAATTAGAGCGAAAAATTTTATAAATTAAAAGGACCGGATAGGGTGCCATTGCGCGGCATAGCGAGATCACCCTGAGACAGGGGAGCGCTCGCCTCACGACATCGAATCACCTCGATGGTGGGCGCAGATTCACGAAGAGACTACGATGCCGCTACAGTGCCCATGGCGACGCAACTATCAGATGGTAGGGAGGCATGTGCCGCCGACCCTTCCAGTTTGGTAAGCATAATTTTAGGGGCAGGGTTCGTTGGGACAACTACCGTTTGCGCCCGCAAAAGTAGAATTTTGAGTTAAGGTGTGGTGACCGTACTAAAGGGAATTAGTAGGGACCTTTTTGTCCATCCCCGGACGCCTCACTGAACGAGTAGCAAGAAATTTGGAACAACTAGAAAAATTTAGGTTAGCTTTTAGGTTACGTTTTGGGACTTTTTAGGAAATTTTTCGCAAATACACAAGGCAATACAAGAACATAATACAAGATACGTATATACATAAGACACAAAATCACCCGTTTTTATTATGGCTAGACTTTTTAGGAAGGACTTGGTTAGGTAAAATTTACTCAAGTTAAAAGCTTAGATAAGAATTAGATCTAATTAAAAGGTTATAATTAAAATAAGGAATCTAGAGTTTAGATAAGAATGCGTGGAAAGGTAAAATTTTAGTAGTTAGAGAGATCGTTTTAAAAGGTAAGTAGTTAAAATTAAATCGTTTTGAGATAAGAGTCTTTGGTAGAGATTATTAAAGCAACATATTATGACTAATAAAAACTGACTAAAAACATAAAATACCAGTTTCACACATATTATACATGACACCTAACGTCTCTGTCGCACTATCCAATCTTATTCTTCGGTGTCTTCTTTCTTCTGGGAATGGAATAAAGTCACTAATCGGGGTAGAAATCACAGTTAATATGGCAGTCATAATAGGGAATGGCATATTTGAGCAATATAAAGTCCAGTTGAGGTAGAGTCAATATAGAGGATCGTAGTTGAGAATCATAGATAGGATCATAAATATAGTCATAGTAGAGGAGTCATGGATCTTAGGATCAGGAAGGAAGGAGAATAGTGTTAGGGCCTGGTAGGTACCAACCAATGATTGGGCAACTTCCGCCGTTGCGTCTTCATTGAGGTACTGTAGAGTCGTCGTCGCCGATGTTAAGGCTATGAGGATCATCCGTCGTAGATTGTTACCATAGGAAGGAGCCAGCTGGTCAACAAAACATCACCGTCCTGGACCTTTATCCTACCCATCACCGGGCAGGCCCAACCCATCTAGGAGGTTGGGGAGGGAGGGGAGAGTACTGGGCTTCGCCATGCCTAGTACTCGTTGAAGACGGGGCTGTGCTTATCCAGAGACAGCCGCTGTTGGACCTTCTCTGGATGCGCCCGGGTCGTACAGGAGAGGCTCAGCGCAAGGGCAGTACGTGTTGTTCTTCTGGCCGGGAGGTTCCAGGCCTTCGATGTATACGCCTGTTGTATTGACCTGACTTCTGTTCATTCTAGAATCACATGAAACGCATGCATTTGGATGCTGCCGTGTGCATCTTTCCAAAACATAACCTGTGCCCTCCAGGGTAGGCCAGGTGTGAGCTCGGTTAAGACCTGACAATGGACGGGGCCAAACTGCCGGATCGACTCGAGATAGGCCGTCGGGTCGAAACCAGAAGCTGCCCGATCTAGGGCAGGGCCTACCACATAGATGCGCACCGCATCACCCTGGCTAAGAGGGTCCCAAGCATGCGCCGTGTCCATAACCTGGACATGGTTTTCCCTGACATACCGTCTGGGTTGCCCTTCTTGTTGGATATCCGCAGGTAACAATGTTGGTTCCTGGTAGTGCATAGCAGCCGGCACGAATCTATGCAGGGATGGACCGGCATAACCGTCCACTTCGGGGTGGAGCAGGAATCGCAAAAACTGCTCCAACATAGGTAAGGCAATGTCGGGCACACCCTCATATACCGAGGTGTTTAAGCCCAGGCGCTGCAGCTCCGCATGCGTCGGCAATGCCACCTGGTCCGGTTGTAGGACCTGTGGTGCTGGGGGTGGGATATTATACTGTTTAGGGTCAGGGAAAGTAGGGAAGACTAGCGAAGCTAGACTTGGTTGCTGACCAACTACAGCTTCAACTGCTTGGCCTATAGCAGCAGCAGCAGCCTCATGTGACAAACCCGTCGGAGGCCGTGAGGATGGACCAGGCTGCTGGTCCTCCTCCTTCTTAGGTGGAGGCATCCACTGTTTAACAGGTACCGTGACCACTTAAGACGTCGATGGTTCCGACGCCGCACTTGCTTGAGATGTCGTACGCTTAGCCGGCGTCGGCGGTTTAGGCGGCGGTGGAGGCGGAAGCTCCTGTTGCGACACACCCGCCCCGGGTGGCGCTGGGTCAGGGGCGGACACCAGCAACTCTTAGAGGCTTAGGCGCAGCCGCCGCTGCCTTGGGCACCGGTTTAGGTGGTGCGCTCTGACGACGAGGAGCTCCACCGCGTGGGGAAGTGCCACGGCCTCTACCGCGACCACTCGTACCGCTAGCTGGTTTGTGCTTGCGAGAATACTTGGCACTTGTAAACACTATACCCGGTGAATTTTCAGCCAGCGATGGAGGTCTCTGTTGTTGTTGTTGTGTACTAGGGCCAGGTCCAGACCCTGAACCGGCCGCAAATTGTGCTTGCGCCACCTCCTTTGGAGTGGGAGCAGCAGGTGGCTGCTGCTGTGCTGGCGGCGCCGCAGGCACATGTTCCGTGTCCGCAGCTTGAGGAATTAGAACCTGAATCTCGGGTTCTTCTCCTTCTTCAAGGGATTCCTCATCTGTGAGGTCCCAACCGGTAGGTTCAGGTTTCTCCGTGTCCTGACGTTGCCGCGGTGATGCTTGCCGAGGCCCCTGATATCCGGGAGCCAACGGGTGCACCCAACCGGCATAAGCGGCACGAGCACTATTCCAGTCCACGTCCGTGTGCGGGATTCGCGGAAAACGCCACAGGTACCATTGCCGAATAAAATCGACAAATGGCCTATAGATAGCATCTCGCAACCCATGCGCCGGGTTGGCGTGTTCCCTCAGTCGTGAATCGAAAGACCAGAGGGGTGACTGGCGAATTGGCTCATCTGGTTGTGAGTCCACTACGGCTTGATACCCGCCCATCACACCTGTCAGGGCGGTGCACGTTTCACCTAACCGGTGAGGACCCATGCCCCTGAGGCGACACCGATTGATCTCCTCTACAACCGAGGGACCAAACGTGATCGCAATGGTGGACAGAACCGCTACTAGTTCCACCTCGGCAGCTGTAAGAACAGCTGTCAGGATTTGGACAACTTCGGCCACCGTGATAACATCGGCCGCTGCATAGATTATGTCTTGATCATGTGGAATAGTCGGAAACCCGTGCTCACAGCACCGAGCTTCTTTAGGGTCTGGCAGCTTAAAGCGCTTCGCAATAGTTGCCAGATTAGCGCCAGTATGCTGCTTAACGAAACCGTCGGTGCCTCGTTTAGTCTCAATTGGTTTGGGCATCACGGTCGTATCCCCACGACCCCACAGATTCCAAACCAAATTCCAAAGTTCGCGGACTTCGATCAACCTATTTTCCAGGTTGCGAATCCCGAACGCCTCTGCCAACCGGCGACCATCTGCCGGTGCGTCCACACAAGCAAAATATGTGGACCTGTTAGAATCAAACAGCATTACTAGCAGGTGTAGAAAGGGAAAGTAGTCAGTCAGTAGGGCTAGAATATAGCTAACCACAATGACGTATGTATGCGGACGAGGCGCCCCCTCTGCACGGTTCACAGGACCCGTGAACTGCAGGGTGGTCACCGTGGCCTGCTGTGGTTGAAGGAATTGCATACCGTTCCCTCCTTCCACGTCCAAAGCCACAATCCGGGCTTCGGATATCATGGTCAGGATATCCGGGAATCGCTGCAGGAATTCAGTAAAAGAAGTAATTATGGTCACGTCTGGGTTGTCGACAATGCCCTGATAGGTGGGCAAAGGGGTGGAGACGTCGTCTGGGGTCGTCTGCAACGCATGGCCCAACGCGTAGGCCGCAGCAGAGAACTCATCATCCAAGTTTTCTGTGCCCTGAGCCACGAGTCGACGCAACTGTTCGGTATACTGTTGCAAATGCTCAGCCAATTCGTCATAGCGAGCGCGTTGGAAAGGGTCAATAGCGCCTACCACCTTAGGTGGAACCACTAACCGTGGTGGCACCGGTGGCGTCGGGTCGACCTCAACCACGTCACTGGTATCAGCTTCACCCGCTGAACCAGCAACGGACTCGTCTATCTGTAATGCAGACGTATCAGCCGTAGAAGGAGACTCCTCCTCCATAGGCTCGGTTGCAGGCTGGACCTTGTCGGCGCCTGCTATAGCTCTCTCAGCGCTCGGCTCCGAGGCTGCTGGCTGGTCACCTGCACCAGGCGCCTGAGCTAGAGGCATAGGCTCGTCGGCCTGAGGTTAAGGTACCTCAGACTCTTCTGGGGCCGCCTGAGCTCCAGTCGCTAACGGACTGTTGGCCACATCAGGCAGATGGGCACACGTTGCTGCCTTCAGAGCTTTAGTCTTTGAACGAGTCACTCTAATAGGGGCGTCGGTATCTGCCAGACGAGGCAGTGAGCTAGTCGCTTTCAGCTGACCACTGGACTGAGCCATCTCCGGCTGTCCTGGTGCTGGAGGCGGCGTAGGCAACGCCTGTCTGTCACTGGAATCTGAGAAGACAGAACCCGGGCTAGGCGCTGCTGGTTGGCCCCCTCTCTGTAGACGGGCCACATTCTGTTCAAGGCCGGATTCCATAGACCAGAATCCGCCAGTAAAGTGCTGGTTAGACCCGGTCTGTACCTGTAGGGGAGACTCATCCACAACCGAACGGTCGAGACCTGGTGGCGGAGCGACAGGGTCGCCCAGGCCAGGTGGTGGGTTCACATCCGCCTCTAGGCCAGGGGGCGGATCTAGCCCTAGATCCTGCCGGATACCCCATGGGTGGCCAGGCTGCCCTGGAGGCACCTGTGCCGCTTGGTCGCCGCCCGGCTTCACAAGCTCGTCGTCCTCCTTTTCCGGAGGATTCTCTACTGCCGGCAAATCCGGGTTATCAGGGTCGTCCATAATCTGGAGCGAATCCCAAAATCTCTCCGATAGTACGGGATACCCTGTATTAGACAAATTATTCAAGTCACCTGGACTTACTGGTGCGGGGCGGTCTGGTCGTTCAGGAAAATCTTTGGCCACTCGGAAGGAAAAATTATTTCCCATACACGGGTAGCCAAGGAAGAGTCAAATCCGGGATCGTCACGAGTAATGATAGGCAAATCGTCACCAATCGAGTAATAAGCCAGTAAGTTCGCAGCAAAATAAGCACCAATAGCAAATTAAGCCTAAACAGAAACAAAACAACATACATTACCGTGCTCAACCCATTGGCCTACAAGGGTACCCCCCTTTCTTAGCCAATGGGAAGGGTGCAGGGACAGGAAGACCATAGTTGATAGCGGGGATCCCCCACTATCAGAGGGCAGGGAGGGTTAGCATAGACCGCCACCCCGGGTGAAATAGGCAGGTGTGTATACCCACACCCCAAACTTTGAGTACCAGAGTGCATACAAGAGAAAAAACTATACAAAAAATGCCAAAGGGGCAAATAAGTGAGAGCATGATTGATGTGCTTAGGTAGTGCTAAAACACATACGTAGGGCCAAAGGCCAGTGCAATAACTTGAAAAGTGTGTGTGTAGAGCCTAACTAAGATAAAAGAACCTAACTAAGAGACCTAACTAAGGGTGCATGAGAACCAGGGGAGGAGGAGGTGTACCTAGCACCCCTCCTAGGAAAAGGAAAAAACCCAGTGTTTTTAGGATCCTCTTGTTTGGGAGAAAAAAATAGATTGAATTAAATGGAATCTTAGGGATTTACCACGAAATGAAGTAGGCCCCCCATAGGTAAATTTAAGGGAGAGGGGAAGAGATATTGGGAATAGGAATATAGGAAATAAGAGAAATCTATTAGGGAAAAAGGAAAACTAGAGTAGGGAGGAGTAACTTTACACCGAAATACCCCCTGAAAAAATATAAGTTGGAATGGATTAAATTAGATTGGAATCTAAAGGATCCTAAAAAGAAGGGAGGGGCACCCACCCCAGGGGAGAGAAAAAAACCAGAAGAAAAATCATGCTAACACCCATACAAAAATAAGCCTATAATAATAATACTACGCCTCCTTGGTCCTCGAGAGTACTACTTAGATATCTATGCATACTCCATTCCAGATATGACGCCATCGCTTCCCCTCTATCCTGTTGACTTTGATGATCAAACGTTGAGCTACATCCACTCTTTCGAACCGCTGAATCTGCCACCCCCAAAAGCATCCCAGGTTTCTCTGGATCTAATTGTGAGGATGGACTATTGGCATCTAGTAATGGGTCCCTAGGCCATTACTAAAGCGATCCATCTAGGGCCGTCCATGGCCATCTACCAGACACCCCTAGGAACTATATTATCGGGTAACTACCTAACCCCAAAAAACAAGTTAGACAGAAGCACTACCGCCCCCATGATGTTTTGCAGCACCACTGCAAATGAGTCAACTATTGATTTGCACCGATTTTGGGATTTGAAAGCAATCGGCTTCGGAAAAGAAGAACCGCACAGTGGTAAATTTTATGAAAAGTTCAAAGAATCGGTCATCAAAAGAGAAGGTCGTTACTACGTGCGTTGGCCGTGGAAAACTAATCCCCAGAAATTTCAGACAACTATAAAGTCGCAAAACGGCGTCTCATCACAACCCTTAAGACGTTAGCTCCAAGTGCCAATGATACTAGAAATCTTGAAGCCTATAATGCCATTATAGCTGATCAGCTAACGAAGAAGATAATTGAACCAGTATCTTTAGATACCCCTCCAGGATCACCCCTCCACTACATTCCGCATTTTCCCGTGATCAAAGTCGATAGACGAACCACGAAAGTGCGCATAGTATATGACGCCAGCGCCAAAACTCCAGAAGGACCATCTCTAAACGACTTGATCTATATCGGAGAAGATTACCTCAAGAATTTGGTTGGTCTTTTGCTCCGATTCCGTAAACCCCGAATTGCATTAATGGCCGATATAGAAAAGGCATTTTGCAGGTTGGGCTGCAGGAAATTGATCGCGACAGTGTCCGCTTCTTATGGCTCAAAAATCCGGCAAATCCATTCATACAGGATGACATCCAAGAGTATAGATTTACCCGCATTCCGTTTGGCGTAGTTGCATCGCCATTCCTTCTTGGTGCAACGATAAACTACCACTTAGATCAGAATCCAAGTAGTATGTCAGATCAGATAAAATCCAACATCTACATGGATAATGTATTCCTTGGCGCTGACACAGAACAGCAAGCCTACGACTACTACAAGAGAGCTAAAAGTTCATTTACCGATGCGTCCATGAACCTGAGGGAATGGACATCCAACTGTACTGCGTTCCAAGTCTTGTTACCAACGGAAGACAAAGTTACCGACACTAATGTTAAAGTCCTGGGTATGAACTGGGACACGCAGTCCGATACACTGAATGCAAAGGGGATGCCTCACTTCAGTGGAACCACTACCAAGCGGCATATTCTACAACATCTAGCTAAGCTCTTCGACCATTGGGCTACTTCGATCCAATCGCTATTAAAGGGAAGCTGCTGCTTCAACAACTCTGGAAGGCCAAAGCTGAATGGGTCGATCCAGTAGAAGATTCCCTGAAGACAACTTGGCTGGATGTTTCCAAGTCTATCACCGCTGTATCTACTGTCAAGATAGCCAGACATATCCCTCTAACCGAGGATGCTCCTTGTCAACTCATCTGCTTTACCGATGCAAGTCCTTTGGCATACGCCATAGCCATCTACATTAGTCAAGCAAATGCATTCAAGCCTCGTCTACTATATTCCAAAGCTAGAGTTGCTCTTCTGCGACCAACGGCTACACTTCCCCGTCTCGAGCTGTTGGCTGTGCTTATAGCAGTGAAGATTTTAGCCTTCCTAGAAGCTCAGCTTCATCAAGAAATTAATCGGATGTATGTCCTAACCGATTCACAAATTGTTCTCCAGTGGATTAGCTAGCAACAAACCTTTAGAGCCCTACATCTCAAGAAGAGCCAATGAAATTAGAACAAGCCTGAAAACGAAATTTGGCCACGTATCCTCTAGTGACAATCCAGCAGATTTGGCTACAAGAGGAATGTGCAACAAAGACGTCGAGAAAATCTTCAATCAAGAAGGCATGTGGTCCAGCGGTCCGCGCTGGCTTCATCAGAGACCTGCTATGTGGCCGGTATCATATTATCAACCTGCAGCAACCCAGACACTTGCTCTGGTGATTCAGTCGAAAGAAACCCAGGAGAAAGACAGAAGACCTAAACCTTCATCACTTATGGGGATACACCCGGAAAGATATTCATGTCTATCTAAGCTACTACGCATCACTGCTTACTGCCTCTGATTTATCGCTCGTTGCAAGCAAGAATCAGTGGTGAATGATGTAAACATAACAGCTGAAGAACTGAAGAATGCAAGAAGAATGTGGATTCAAAACGCTCAGCAGCGGTTTCAACCACATCCCACACTGCTAAAGAGACATAAGCTCAACCAATTCATCAAACAACTTGACCTATTTCTCTCAGACGGGATACTAAGATGCGGAGGCCGCCTATCCAACGCTCCGTTAGCCTATGATGCAAACTTTCCCATTTTGCTGCCAAAAGACCACGTCATAACGCGGCTAATAATTCAAGAAGTACATCAGTCCATTCATCATTTTAGTCCAAAAGCAACCCTTTGCCAAATACGAAAAAAATACTGGATTCCTCAAGGTCTCACGCAAGTCAAGAAAGTTGTTGGATCATGTCTAATATGTCAACGAACAGAAGGTGGGCCTCTAAAACCACCTAAAATGGCACCTCTACCAACGGAAAGAGTAAATCCTTCACCAGTTTTCACCTATACAGGCATTGATTATATAGGCCCCTTATATGTGAAGACAAGCACCAACTCAGAATATCAAAAGAGATGGGTGTGCATCTTTTCATGCTTCACGACAAGAGCTGTGCACCTAGAGATCGTGCACGACTCGACGGCCGACTCTGCTCTGAACGCCATAAAACGATTTATAGCTAGACGGGGAACCCCTTCTAGCTTTCTGTCGGATAACGCTGGGTATTTCACCCGGGCATCCGAAATGTTGAGTGCCATATGGGGAAAGCGGATATCTCCAGCATCGGTGGAAAAACTCGAATCCAATTTTACTGGGAAACAAATTTCCTGCAGATTCATTCCTGAAAGGTCCCCCTGGAACGGGGGCTTCTATGAAAGATTGGTATCCCTTGTCAAACGGGCACTAAGGAAAACATTATGGAAAGCAACGATCCCAGACGACGTCCTTCAGACCCTGATTTGCGAGATTGAAGCGACCATAAACTGCCGTCCATTATTGAACCTGGATGGTGGAATCAAAGAAAGAAAAATGTTGTCACCGGCAGACTTCATTGCTCCTTCCAGTAACCTCAGTCTTTGGCCACCGGAAGAGAATCCCAAGGATCCGCCGTACAAACCACCAGAAACATCAAGATCAAAAATGGTAAAACACTACAGAATTATGCAGAAGTGGCTTGACCAATTTGGACCAACCAATGTGGAGAAATCAATACCTTCAAGAGTTACGAGCTGTTCACTCCAACTATTTCAAAACCAGGAAGGCCGAAAGAGCCTTGCCCCCTATAATTGGGCATGTCTATTTATTGAAGGCTGACACACCACGCAATACCTGGAAAATAGGAAAACTCATAGAGACTCTTCAGACGGTAACTGCCGATTTGTCAAGCTACGTCTGCCTAATGGCAAAGTAACCCGGCGTGGGATCAAGGACTTAATACCTTTGGAGATAGACACGCCTAAGGCTCTTCAACCAGCGGGGCCGGAGGATGTTGAAAATGGAACTGACAAAGAAACATTAAATAATTAAACAGCTGATGAGATCTGAAACTCTAAGATAAGAACATATAAGCTTCATCACGTTTTTCTGTTAACGTGATTAAAGTGATTTAATGAATCTTTATCTAATGAAGGTTAGCGGCACAGAATGTTATCCACAATAATGTAATAATAACGTAATGAATAATGTGACGTAATTTGCTCATTTCATATCATCATTAATATCAGTGAATTACTCAACATCACACAATTGTGCTGCACAAGTTTTCGTAAGCTGTAGATATTCATGTTTGCGCACACTTCTATTGTACTTTATTGTATTGTATTTGAAAACTCTACATTTGTACCTTTTAGCTTGTTTGTTCATTGCTTCCGCTTCATTTCATGTACAGTAAAGCACTGAACTGCGAGCTTCATGTGCCACTGAGCATAGCTGTGTGAAGCTGCGTAAAGCAACTAAATAGCTGAGGCGTAAAAGCGCAATGCACCGAAGGGCATGACCTTTGGGCACAATGCACCAAATTTCAATGTCAGACTTTTCATTAATACGATATATTGGAAGCATCATATGTCATGCCTGAAACTGGTTTGTAATTGTTTGTATGTTCCTGGTCATAAGGTATGATGAAATTCATTTGATTTCTTTTCACTTAGAAAAGTCGTAGTTTTAGTTCTAAGTTGTAGGCGTTCCCGAATTAGCCTCTTTCTCTTAAAAGCGATCCTATTAATGTGGTTTGGGCGTGTAGTTGGCGTAACAAAAGTGCGTCCATAAAAAGGATTAGTTCAAAAGGTGTTTTTCTGTTCATTAAACGGATATTGACAAGTCTACTCCCAAAATAGGTAGCGATATCAAGGCTTATCTGCAGCACGCCTTAAAATCCCAGTTTTCGAATAACAACCTTTTGCAAAAGAAATCTGACTTCGGCTTAGGGAAAGCAGCTTTTAAATATCGCAGTTGTAAAAAACAATTAAGCGTCAATTGTGCCGTAGCTTCTAGAGGCAATCCACTTTGCAGACAGTGCTAAAAACAACTTAATTCTCAGATACGATTATTTGTTCACAATAACAGTGTATTGCAAAAGGTGTTTTTGTGTTCATTAGATGGATATTAACAAGTCAACTCCTAAAATAGGTAGCGATATCAAGGCTTATCTGCAGCACGCCTTAAAATCCCAGTCTTGGAATAGCTTCGAGCAGCTTTCAAATATTGCTGTTGCTGTTACGTGTTAACTGTGCAAATAGCTTCTAGAAGCAACCTACTTTGCAGACAGTGCTGAAAACAACTTAAGACTCACAATAGTGGATTGCAAAAGGCTTACTGTGAAAGCTAGACTCTTCTCTGAGTGTCTGAATCCTAAGTCAGAAACATAGTTCCATTGGCGTATAAATTGTTGGGTATGCGAAGTGGTAGTTCATACAGGCAAACAAAATTGCGCTGGGATTTCGTCGACTTTAAGCAGAATAAGTTCAGTTTCATATATCAAGATATAGCCACTGTCAATGAGACATTTATAACATGTTATAGTTCTATATAAGCTAGCAGTAAAAGAAGCGTTAAAGTTCAGATAGAAACGGCCTCAAGCTTGTAGCGTAGAATAACTAAATGTTATTTGATTGGGACTCATGATCATACAATCATACCGGAATCTGGGGGAAGTCTACCAATAATCTGACGAGGGGTCTTCTACCCTAAATATTCCAAAATTTAAAAACCCCAAGCAAGTATTTCAAATTTTGTACATTTTTGACCAACAAATAGTGGAAAATGACGACTGTTAAAACGATTTTTAGAAAAGTTTTTAAAAATTGCTTAAATTTGTAAAGAATGTTAATTCTTTTGTAAATATTGCTTACAGGTCTACCTACCCTTTTCCCTTCTGGAAAAGGGTCTGCGTTTTTCCTTCTAGCTGAGGGGGGTCTACCCCAAAGATGCCCCTCTATCCGCAAGCTAGTATTCACTCCGCCCAGCGGAAAGTGGCGTAAAACTACGATGCCTGGGCAGAATTCCTTTATATTTGGCACAATATTGTGGACCAGCGGGGTGTATGTTCACACCAAGTTTTAGCTTCCGCGGCCCTTCCAAACTTAAATTATTTGATTTTATTTTAAATTTTATTTTATAAGTTTTCGACGGTTCTTCAAGTTTAAGCCAGCTTTGCTCTCCAACCGCTGGGGTTACAGCAAAGCGAATAGCAGCCTATATTACCCAACGTGGCTTCTCTCATTATGCCAAACCGCAGCTGTTGTCATTGAACCAAACAGCTATGAGAAATTTTTAAGTATTTATGCTGGGTGTAGCCAAAATTTCCACTGTGGATTATAGAAATCAGCTAGAAATCTGAGACTTCAAGAAACTGAGGGTTGGCCAAAACAATCAGTCTGGCAAAACTGCGGTTTTCTTTGTTTCGAACATCTAACATCGATTTCTCAAAAACAAACCAACGGTTTCGAACGACTTTTGGGAGGATACAAATTCATTCTATTGCGACGGGTTGTTTTTCTTGGTTTCGACCAAAGCTTTTCTAGTCTCGAGAAAATTCAGTGCAAAGGTGGGAAATCTACTGCCTCCGTGCATTTTGCGGATTTTCTGAACCGCTAAGGTCGTGCTCCCCTTACGTGCAGATATAGTTGCAGAAAGCGCAATTATTGCCAGATTTCATTCAAATTTTAGGAAAATCAATCGGGAATGATAATAAACTACCTGTAAAAACGCCAGCCTCATAACATTCATGCACATAGAGAAACAAAAGTTCTAGAACTATATATAGAAAATTATGCCCAGCAACTATAATAATTTGAAAGCTTATTATGTGCTCTACAACTTTGCTTTTAGACATTAGTCTCTAGCTCTTATCGTTTTCGAGCAGTGAATTTTTGAAACATTTTTGCTCGAAAATTGGTTATTTTTGACACAATCTTGCTGAAAACAGGTTTTGTCTTAATTGGAGCCAGTGTACACTACAAGTGTAGACACATTAATACTCAACTTAAAGAGCTTCAAAGAGGCACAAATTATGTTAATTATGTTATTATGTTAATACACTGAATAAACCTAAGGTTCTGGGCGAATAACTGATTTTGTCAAATTGCGGCCAAAACTTTTTGACCGAAGATTGCTCCACAACCAATGGGTGGATCTAAAAGGTATACTACATATAGTATCTTTGGACAATTCGTTCGGGACGGTTTTCATTTTTCTCTTCATCAGCCTCCAATCAAGAGCAATGATTTTTCAAAGTTGGATAAAATGCAAACTTTTCAGAAAATGCTCAATTTCTGTAAACTGAAACGATATTTTGGCAAAATCAAAAAACCGTCCCTGGCAAATTATCTCAGAAACACAATGGATACGGCCATTTTCTTGTTGCGCAAAAATTTTTCAGAAAAAATTTTGGTCGAAAATTGTGGCTACTTTTGGAAAGTTTGCAACCAATACAAACTAGGTAGACAGGTTTCAGTGATACCAAACGACGCAGAAGATGTAGAGCTTCATTTTGATATGTGGCTTAATTCATAACACTCAATATTGAGTAAGTTACAGCTTTCCAAAGGACTGAATGTAAGGGAAGCGCGTCCTTAAGTGATTGATCCAAATCTAGAAAACATCCCACGGCCCATATGTTCCCTATGTGATATAGCAAAAAGAAATTTTGGCTGATTCTGCAGACTTGAGAAATCACTGTTCATGTTCAAATCGACGTTCAAAATTTTTGGTCTAGGTACGTTTAACCCTTGTGACAGAAAACTTTTGCTAAATTGTTGCAAATTTCGCTAGTTTCGTAAACTCATGTGAATGTATATATTGTGGAGAATAGCTCCAGCAGAAACTTCTAAAACGTTGTACTTTATGATATGCAAATGATGTACGTATGCAAATAAGCAACAGTTGTATATATGCTTGATTGCACTAGGGGGTGGGGGTTGAAGTTATGCGCCTGGACGAAGTTATTTGTGTTTTTGATTGAAGAATGTTTCTGGGACTTGTTACGTTTTCGGGAGACCTTAAGGGTTGGATTAGAGTTTACTGTTGCCTCCGTCTTGCCTTTATTTCATGAATTATTTCCAAGGTTTGTTCGCTCTATTTACTTAATAAATTGATGCTGCCTTTTCAACTTGTATCTAAGGTCTAGTTAGGGGATTGATCCGACATCTCACACCACGGTATTTCACCTGTAATCTAGGATCTAATTTAACTAGTCAAAAGGAAGACAACAGCATTTTACTAAGTCTCGTATAGTCAAACTTCACATGTGGCGACCGTGTCATGTGCTAGACGTCGGATGTTTCCCCTGAAGAGTAGACCTATTGCAGCAATTTATAAATTTCACACAATATGACTTATTATTATTGGATTAGTTTTGCTTAATACCTTAGAATCTTATGGATGCCCGTGAAATTTCTGGATGGGTTGACCCCCAATTTCTCTCCAGTCTTGGAGCCGATTTCCTGTTAGTAGTGGAAGGGAAAATAACAACCACTTTTCTGGCTTTGCATCGGCGTTTCAGAGCAATGACAGACGCGCATGGGGCAAAGGGGGAATGGCCCAGCACATGTTCGCTTGACGACCCAGACTTGGAAAAAGTGAAAACTTTAGTGGTATCACAACTTCAAGATATGAATGCATCGCTTTTTCGCAATATTGATGAACTTTTGCTTAGCTGGTTGTCAAAGACAAGTTTTGGAAATTATGTGGAGGAACCAGATTTGATTGATTTTTTTTGGCGATGGGGATACACTCAAATCCGATGGTCTTGTAAATGAGGCTGACACTTCCCCAGGATCTTCCCCTATTTCAAAAGAGGGGGTATGCTCCAGAAATCTTATTGATTTTTCCACTGAATCGGCAATTTTTCCTGAATGGGTTTCACCTGTCACAAACATAACCGAACCATCACAATCCTTGACTTCTTCAAAAGAGGGGGTAAGCCCCCTAAACCCTAGTGATTTGACTATGCATCGTGAAATTCTCCAATCACCTTTGATTAAGGTGCGTCATCCGCTGGATTCCTCTCAATTTTCGAACGAGGGCAAAATTCTGTTTTCAGTCCTGTTGTTTTTCAAACTGCCGGTCCAGTTTTGAGTGAAGAATATTATAAAGTTGATACTATAGCAATTTTGCACTTTTGTTGCTTCAGCCTCAGCTACATGCTTTTGTCAAAAGGATTTTCCCGGTTCTGGTTCCTCATCAACGTTTTGTATTTTGTTTGCTTTTACTGCTTAATGTGTTTATATTTTTACTAAATTTTATATTTTAGCAGCCTCAATTCGACACCTTTCCAGCCCGACCTATATGTTCACGCAATTTTTTTTTGCTCCTTGAAATCAGATATCTTGAATCCTTTATTTACCCAAGATCAGTCAAGATTCGACGTGAGCTGCGATCTGGTTCGGAAATTTTCAGGTTGTTTCGTTTTTCTTTAAATTCTTGGAAATACAACGATGCTTAAATGAGCCTCGAGTAATTATTTTGATATGGCAGTATCTGCTTATCTTTGCATTTAAACTTTAGGTCCAAAGGTCTTTAGGTCTTTAAGTACTACTTTAGTTTCGCGTTAATATTTTGGTATTTTCAAGTAATACATTTTTCACACTCTCTTTTGGACTGCTAAACTGCGGGCCGCTCTGGTCTCCGCACACCGGGGAGGTGGGCCGCACGCTCTTTGACATTCTTTTTCCTTTTTGATTCCGTTTTATATAGTTTAGCCTTGAGATTCTCTTTGATAAGCACAGGCCTATGAGGTTTCTCCTCCGCTAAGCGGGGCTGCGTCTCTCCCATTGGTTCTGGAGCTACTAAAGTCATAGGTGGGGCTGTAACTATGTGTCGTCAGTTTTTTGTTTTGTTAATTTTTGCCATTTTCTAATCATTTCTGTGCTTTATATGATTGCCTTAATTTTTGTTTTTGTGTGTTTTAGTTAATCCTGTAATCCTTTGTCTGCTATGCCGGTGCCGACCCCCCATCCTTGGTGCCGGGTGTGCTCCCAGGATTTGTGTTGGTTGGCTCAGGAATGGTCTTTACTGGCCTTTGCTTGGTGCGCAGGTCTGGCGCGGTTCGGTACCGCCCTGTTCTTCGGTTGGTGGCTGCTGGAGCCGGATTTTACTGGTCCTACTTCGTAGCAGGCCTCTGGACACTTGGGTTGGCCAGGTTCTGGCTTTGGTTGGTTGGTCTGTTGGCCGACGGTTTTGGGGTTCGGCTTGCTTGGCCGTTCTTTTGGACTTTTTGGCGCACTGTGCTTCGTGCGACTACTATCTGGTTGGGCGCCTTGTGCTTGTGGCCTGCCTGGCCGCCCTTGGGACTTTGTAAGTGTCCTGCTTCCAGTTGTTTGGTTGCCGTGCCGGCGTGTGGGGGTGTTCTGCCTCTGCGGTCGGCTGCCATCTTCGTCGGCGCCAGTTTGCTGTGGCTTTCCTGGCCTTTGTTGGACTTTGTTGGCAGGCCCTGTTGCTTTGGGGCTGCCATCTTGGATTGTGTTGGTCAGGTTTGGCCTTTGGATTATCAGGGCCTTTGGGGGTCTTGACGGGTCTCTATCCCTGGAGCGTGTCAACTGGTCCCTGGCTCTGGGTTTGGTGTTTATGGTCTATCTCCCGCCGTTGGGGTGCCGGGTCAGGCGGTGCGCGGCTTGTTTGGCCATTATTTGTGCCTGGCCCCAGTCCCGCAGAACTCTGTGTTCCGGTTTTGGTTGAGTTTGACCTTAGCGGGTCTGGCTATGTTCTGTATTGCTGTCCTTTCTGTAAGTATTTACTAATGTTGCATATATCATCCATGGTTGCAATTCTATATTGTTTGTTTTTTGGTTTTGTTTCTTAGCATTTTTGTTTTCGTTGCTGCTCGCTGCACAATACAACCTCTTGTGTTCCGCGCTGCCTTGGTCGGGATCTTGTATCTTTTGAAATACGTAGAAACTGTCGTTTTTGTAGCTAGCATGTGTTGTAGTAAGTTGTAATCAATAATAGTAAAGTGGTGTTAATGTATCTAGTTTCTCTGTAGTTTGTAGTAGTAACGATGTGTTGTAATAGTAATAATAATGTGAATACGTAGTAGTAATGTGTGTAGGTAGTGATCCCGTACTTTGTAGTTTTATTGGAGGCTGGCCAGCCTGATGTGATGCTGTGTTTTATTTTATTTCTACCTAATTTCTAACAGGCAGTTTTATCTATACTAGTACGTAGTTTAGCTTTGGGTAACTCTAATTTTACCATTTTTGTGTTTAACCGTGTCAATCCCGTCCGAGGGCGTCCGGTTCAAAAGAGGGGGTATTGTGTGGAGAATAGCTCCAGCAGAAACTTCTAAAGCGTTGTACTTTATGATATGCAAATGATGTACGTATGCAAATAAGCAACAGTTGTATATATGCTTGATTGCACTAGGGGGTGGGGGTTGAAGTTATGCGCCTGGACGAAGTTATTTGTGTTTTTGATTGAATTTTTGATTGATTGTTATCTTGGCTGAAAACAAGTTTTGTCTTAATTGGAGCCAGTGTACACTACAAGTGTAGACACATTAATACTCAACTTAAAGAGCTTCAAAGAGGCACAAATTATGTTAATTAGAGCACTATACACTGAATAAACCTAAGGTTCTGGGCGAATAACTGATTTTGTCAAATTGCGGCCAAAACTTTTTGACCGAAGATTGCTCCACAACCAATGGCTGGATCTAAAAGATATACTACATATAGTATGCTTGGACAATTTGCCCGGGACGGCTTTTACTTTTCTCTTCATCAGCCTCCAAGCAAGTGCAATGATTTTTCAAAGTTGAATAAAATACAAACTTTTCAGAAAATGCTCAATTTCTGTAAACTGAAACGATATTTTGGCAAAATCAAAAAACCGTCCCTGGCAAATTATCTCAGAAACACAATGGATACGGCCATTTTCTTGTTGCGTAAAAATTTTTCAGAAAAAATTTTGGTCGAAAATTGTGGCTACTTTTGGTAAGTTTGCAACCAATACAAACTAGGTAGACAGGTTTCAGTGATACCAAACGACGCAGAAGATGTAGAGCTTCATTTTGATATGTGGCTTAATTCATAACGCTCAATATTGAGTAAGTTACAGCTTTCCAAAGGACTGAATGTAAGGGAAGCGCGTCCTTAAGTGATTGATCCAAATCTGGAAAACATCCCACGGCCTATATGTTCCCTATGTGATATAGCAAAAAGAAATTTTGGCTGATTCTGCAGACTTGAGAAATCACTGTTCATGTTCAAATCGATGTTCAAAATTTTTGGTCTAGGTACGTTTAACCCTTGTGACAGACAACTTTTGCTAAATTGTTGCAAATTTCGCTAGTTTCGTAAATTCATGTGAATGTACATATTATAAGCTTTAAAACGATGTATAAAACCATTTCCAGCTCCAGAAACCGCGAAAGTTGTAGCGTTTCAAAAAATCACCATCAAAGTACTGCACAAAATGAAACCGGCACCTTAAGCGTTCTGTCGTTGGCAGTAAGTTAAAAAAGGAAACTAGTTTAATTCGGATTCATTTCCACGTTTATATCCGTTGTGAGATATAAATAAAGTAGGCCCTGGAGATGCCTTCAAATACAATAGAAAATTGACTTCGGAGCTTGATTGATGCTAATCAACATTGATTGATCATTGCATATCTCTTCTCTGATATCGAAGAAGAAGAACTATTGTGATTAGCAACATCTGATGCTAATTCCATTTTTTCTAATTTCTAATTTGTTGACATCCAACAAAATTCACGAATTTAACAAGCAAAGCAATACACTAATGTTTAGCTTAGTACATCGATAACAAGTACAAATTCATGTAGGATCACATCAGCAATGGCCGCAAACAAAAATCAAAATTTCGTTTTGAAATCTATGAGAATTTATTATTAGAAGTATTAACGTTAATTTATGCTTATGACACAGTCTCCCTTGAAAATGTTGGTTTAAGATACAAGTCCCCTCAAAATTATCTTGGGACAAACTCTTCTCCCAAGAACCGACCATATGTTAACCCTTTCATGTCTGAATTTCCTCCTGACTAACAGTTGAAATGATCAATTTTACATTTTTGGCTGCCATTCTTTACTCAGCCACCTTTACATTTCGAATGTAGGCATTACAAGATCCGAGATATACCCAGAAAAAGTTGGAAGTGTCAAGCTCAAAATCTGGAAAAGTACGAATTATTGCTAAACTTTATTTGCAGAAAAGCAACGAATTGATTTCGCGGTGTAAGAGTTGATTCTGAGTCGGAGTAAACATTACTTTAATTAGCATCACCTCGTCTATAGCCTGGTGGAACGACTTTTCCGCCGAAGAACTGCAGCCGGCTCTGGATTTGTTTGAATGCAGTGCTCGAACATGGCTTGAAGTCATCAAAATCTTCATTGTCGGCAAAAAGATCGAAACTCGACTTTTTAGCCGGTGTGGAAATATTCTATCAAAAGAGGGTGGACGTGTTGAAGAAAAAAGGGGCAAACGCCCAGCAACTGAACCCTGAACACTGTCCCAAACATAAGATGCGAAAATAGCCACTTGGGACATATGGCCCATCCGTAATTAAAATGTATGCTTATTGCCCTTTAATAACAAGTTTAGCTGTCATAGCTGATTTTTTGACTTTTTTAGAATTTCATTTCTGACTTAGTTTGTAAAATACAACTTTAGTTTCGGTCGCATTTTTAGGGGAAGCAGGATCTTACATAAACGTCTTCAGGAAGTAACATCCACGATTTTTCTGCAGCTAGAAATTGCATTTTCAAATACTAATATTTGTTATTGTATTCTGGTTCGTTTCAGTTACTGATGTTTGAAAGAAAAATGTTTCACGATTTTTATGAAAATTTATAAGCTCTATATATTTCAGTCAGAAAACGCTTCAGTTAAGAAATTAACTATAAAAATCATATGCTAATTCAACAAATGATTTTGGAAAACAAAGAAGCGTGGCGACAAAAAACTACTAAATGAAGAAAACAGACTCAAATATAGCAGGAAATCAACACAAATTGAACTAACCCCACAATGCAAACCCGGGATAAGGACTTAACCCACCTAGGTGAGAATGGTTAAGCTTTTGCAAAGAAACTTCCTGCTTCAGAGATCAAAAATGCATATAATCTAGTTAATCCTTACTTCAATGTCGGACATTCGTGCAAAATTAAGAGTTCGTTCAGCACTGATTCCTGTTTCTACATGTCGTAGTGATTCTCATTCAACCTTTAAAAGATAAGCAGTTAGGTTGGCTAGAGCTGGGATACTTTCTGGCAACATTGTTCGAATGGATGGCTGTTTAAAATTGGCTAGCTGTTTAAAGTTAGCACTGACTAAGCATATTAATGAGGATACAGTGTAAGGTACACAGTTCTCTAGGTTAATTTGAAACAAATGATTGCCATGGTTTAACAACATGGAAATGTATAATTCACAACAGAATCTGCGATGCAGAATCTGCAACAGAATCCGCAGCTGCGTGCCTGCCGCTTCCTGATGTTTATAATTACTAATATACTGCAATAATCAAGACACAGTTGCGAATACTTATTATAACCTGCGGTAGTGCGAAGGTTTAAGAACGCAGTAACTGAGCAAAGCCCCAACTAATTAAAATGGATTTAGCAAATACGTCGTCTCTTAGAATTCGTAGAATTATATTAAAACTATTTTCAGTTGAATATTAAGTTTTTGCGACCTTGATTGTGTGACTTATTGTTTAGGCTATGAAGCTGATCGCATTGCTTGCTTTCATCGCTGTCATTTCACAGGGGATTGCTTTCGATGGAACTACTACCCGCACTCAGCGTTACTGTGGAAATCTCTGATGAATCGCTTGAAAGAAGTTTGTGACGGCATTGAAGCGGGAGTTCACGATGGGGGCAGAGCTTATTTTAGAGCTAGTTAAACATTGAATAAGTTCGCTGTTTTGTAACTCTACTTTTTTACAATCACCCAATTTACTTCATTAGAAATTTCAATCAAAGCAGGCAGCGATAATCCGACCCTGAACCTACCAAAGTGCGACAATCCAGGCGGGCTCTACTGCGGAATTGACTATGCAATTTATGCAGAAATTAAAAAAGAAGTAAATGCTTGAATTTTTGAGAAACACATTAAAATTGTATATGAGTAGCGGTGACTGCGATCTGGTTTCCCTCCCGGGGTTTTTCGGCCCCATTTCATTTTAAACCTCATCCTCATTTTTCCTACAACACCATATTTCTGAAAATGACAATGAAACAATCATACAATCCACGTCGAAGCATCTTAAACTTAATTCTCAACCTTATGTCTTTTAGTGTCTGTGAGAAGTAGTCGACCTCGGTTCTTGTCAACAAATTCTTGTTTTATAAAACGAAATTTATAGAAGTTGTTCAAAGTCATCAAGTTTTCCTCAACTCTATTGTTACATTTTTTGAACAAGTACTTGAATTAAGCCAGTATTCTAAAGACATCAGTAAACAGTCGCTTGATTTAGTTTCACTTAAAGTTGTACTGCATGTAACACAGAAATATGTAGTTATCTTATCTTAGGAGGATTGCATCCTACGAGTGAAGAAGACGGTGCTCAAATAAGAAAATTTTTGGATTTATGTTCCAATTTTATGGAATATGCAGCCACCAAAGCAAGAGGGCTCTACGAACCAGCAAACAGTGGCGAAACTATATCTCTGGAGATTACGAAAGAATGTTAGCCCTGGGAAATGCCGATCCGTCCACGGACGCTATAGGCTCGGAAGACAATGACGACATGGTATTTAGTCAAGTGGGGGGTTGGTTGTCTGGAAAACATGCAATAGTCTGGATAAACATGGCAATTACAAATGCCTTTTGGATGTGATCGCTGGCAGGATCCGCTTTTTAACGGCCATTGGGAAGCCAGACTTCTAAGGAAACTAAGCTAAGTAAACTTGTTATAGAATTAGATTTTTCTGGATTAATGTTTCACCCAATATTTCTAATTACAGTGTAATGATCGTTTTGGTAGTTTTGAGGTCAGTTGGGCACTGTAGTGGCACAGACGGTTGTGCTGTATTGCGAAATGATAGGATATTAATTGGGAGGCTGATAGGGTTAAGTTTAAGTAGGAAGGAATTTTGACACTAGGCTTAGGGGGTGAAAAAGGTCCCCCTGGGTCTTTTGTCAATATAATATTATTTGGTTAAATAATGAATAATTTACATTAGTAAACGCCATTAGGTAGGTCATTTCTCTGTTAGTTGGGTTTTGACACTAGGCTTGGGGTGTGGAAAAGGTCCCCCAGGGTCTTCTGTCAATCTAAGAATAATTAACAAATGACTATTGGAATATTGTATTACGCAACACATTAGGCTGATCAGATTGGGAGAATGTACCATCTGCATTATTCGGCCGCAAACATGAAAGTTTGGATCCTAAGGATCCCTCAAAAAAATTAATCAATTTTTGACTTTTCGCGATTATCACAAGAATTTAAACTTTTCTGGTAGCTGTCGGCTCCAGTGTCATTTTTCTTAAAAGAATATGGTGCTGATGTACCAGAATCCACCCCTCCCACCCAATATAATTTCTTATGTGATGTCCGAGATTTGCAAGGAATTGGCCGTCTTGGAGGGGAAACCCTTCTTGGTGGAGCCAATGGGTGAGCACGAATGCACAGTTAGCAGCGTGTTCACTTCTGTTGCGGCAGTAGCCTTGATGACGCCTCGGATAATTGCAGAAAGCAATTATTCAGTGCCGGACCTTTCTCCCCTCACCTATTTAAAAAAATAAAATTGGATCCGGCACTACCCCTGCAGGCGAAAGCGACTGGGGTGTGGCACGTAGCGAAAAAAAATCTTATCTTATTAGAAAGGGTTTTATTTCGAAGCAGTATTTAGAAATTAAGCTGTGTCTTATCACTGGTACGGTTTCAAAATTGGGTTACAATAATTACGTTTCCCCGTGCATGCATTTTCAAACCAGATCATTTGAGATATGACATTTTGAAATCGTTTGATTTTATATGGATATAGCAGTATTAACAGTTAAAGGGGATACCGTTTGTGCTTTTGAAGTATTTCTTCAAGTATATAGTTCAATTTTAATTTTTAGTTCTAATGAAATCTTAACACTTTTGAGTTCCTCAAACTACGAGTACAGATGATGAACAGCAATCTATTTTGCAAGTGTCCCTCAGGCCAGTCCCGCAGTATATACTAAACAATTATTATCAAAATGAGTAGACTGGTAGGGCGTATGTTTGTTCTTCGTGTACAGTGAGAGCTATCTTGGAAATTCACAATCATGTAAACAACATTTGTGAGATTTTCAGGCCCATCTAGCTCTTTAGTCTTACCCAGATTTTGCATGTTCAGCTTTATTTAAAATTTTGCATTTCAGACGAACAAGTTGGCTCCTAAAAGGAGCAGCATCTCGAGGTCGGGTTAAGTATTATCTCAGATAACGTGTTTGAACACAACGGACAAAACCTTTTGAAGTGATGTATCGTGATATGAAGATGAAGGTTCAGAGTGTTTTTGGATAGCATAGATCAGTTAACGCAGAATATATGATGGTATTTGAATTTGCGTTCACTGTCTTTCAAGATTACGAACAAAAAAGTATTATTACTAAAGTGTAGACCAAAAAATCTTGGAACCGAACTGTGCGCGCCTATTCTGTCCTATCCAATCAGCGAATCTGTACTACTTACCCATCTTGCTGTACAGTTTTTGTGACCTGGACAACCGATTACCGGTCGTGGACCAGATGTGGCCGATTTTCGGAAATGTTTTGGGCCAGGGATGTACTAGAGAATGAATTAATTAGCGTTTTCTTTCCGAATTCGAAACGTTTTTATCGATTTAGTATCCGGTAACCGGTTATAGCCCGTATATGATTGTTTTAGTGGATTCCCCTTCACGTGAGGTTTCTTAAAATATATACTTTATATAGACTAGCTTCAAAGGTTAACTCAGGACACTCGCTCACATTTCGGTTCCAAGATTTTTTGGTCAAACTTTAGCTTATGGTGCTGGTCTGATTTCGTACATTTTGAGTTTGAAGCATTATCTGTCATTGGATTTTGTTCAAGCTTATTACATTTACATATCTTGACCTTGAGCCAAATAACAAAATTCATAAGATGGCAGCTTGGGTGATTCAAAGAGATCTAGGTCCAAAGACAACCATGGTCAATGTGATAATCTAGACGAAGGTAAGACAAGGTCATGTTAATGAAATTATGGAACTATTCGGAAGTTGGATTCGGGTGAATTCTGAACTATTAACCATTTATAATGGTGGCCGAGACTATTCCAATCCCCAGGTTAGGTTAGGCTTAAGCATAGGTGTATCTAGGCTTCATTAGTTGAGAGCCAATTCTGATTCCAGTTAATAGCTGATTCTGGACGACAACTAGAGAAAGATCTACTTAATGAAAACGGTGGGCCTGTCAAGACTGAGTCAACGTCAAATAGAGACAAGCTGATCTAAGTCAGTATGCGACTGCACCAAGATATTGTCACCTACTGAACTGAAATCACGTCGTCGAAGTTAATTTGCATATTATACATCAAGCATCTCTAACTTCTAAACTTCTATTTCAACCAAAGGGGAACCTGTGAAAAGTGTTTCTTTAAACGTTAATTCCACAGAAAATGAAGGCCAACTACAGGGAAATCTAAGCTACAAATTTTAATGTTTTCCACCAAATTACAAAGAAAATTTGAAATAAATCATTTTGGTACAATTCGATAAAAGCAGCTTCTGGGCCCCCTTTTTACAAAAACTTTCACTGTTAATGAAAGCAATGCTGAGAATAGGGTGGAAATTCAACGTGGAACATAAGGAGTTCATTTTGCTCTTAAAAGGAAAACAGCTATCTCGCCCGTAGGCGAGATGAAAACGTAGTGCTTAACCTAGAGCGCGACTTCAGTAAAACTCTTACATAAAAATCACTTTTGTAGCTTTTGTAACCATTTTTATAAAAACTAAGGGTTGATGTTAAGCTTGGATATGTAAATAAGGTCAGTTTCAAAACTTTTTCTCAATGAAAGCGCATATAAAGTTTCCTGTTTGCCTTTCAAACGGTGTGCTATGTCTGTATTTGAAGGATTTTCTGACAATCCCTTATTTAGATCTTGTGCGGCTTACCTCAAACTCAAGCATTAAACTGATTATACTAAAATAGGCATTAATATTTTTTGAGCTACATGCATTAAAATATTGCATAAATTGGATTTGCTTTCAATTTTTTGATTAGCACCTTTTGAAAGCTCAGGTTTATATCTGCAATATACACATGTTAACTTGGAACAACATCTGCTACGAATTTTTTTGGAATAAAGGAATTTTGGAATAAATTGGAAGAATAAATTTTTTGGGTCATGTAACTGTTCAACACCATATTTTACCTCCTTTCATTTGCTCGCGAATACCACATTCTTTTGTTAAAACTGTATTTGTTGGGGTATCCCATATCCACATGTTTACATGCTACAGAGTAATTATTCGGATTTTGTCTCTATTACCTCTACCCCTGAAACTGTTAAAACTTAACTAAGCTAAAGCTTGGTATAGGTATATATGTTCTCAACCACTCTGAGTTCAAATATCACACACTGTTTCGATTCGTAAGGAGGGCCAAGGAAGTAATGCATTTTGTGTCCTCGATTTTCCTGAAAAGTTGTAAACAAGTTTTCTGGGTCGCAGAATTTCAAGTCCATTTTTGATTTAACTTTCCGTTAACACGGTTCAAACGTAAATTTTAAGCTTAAAGTTACAACAACAAGACTCAATTATTCGTTTTTGTTTCAGAATAATTTTCCGCATATTAGTTCATCTATATATTTAGGATGAGGCTCAAGGAAACTGGAACCGGTAAGCAATAAATTTAATGCTACTGAAATGATATTATATATTTTCAGCAACATTAGTAGTGGATATATTAGTTTTTGAATCATGTGGAGTCAACGACGAGGGGGCAGCAACAAAACCACGATTTGACCTTTCTTGGAGCGTTAATATAAATTTTAGAATGACGTAGCAAGATGTTTTTACGCATGTCCCGCTCTGAATTTGCTCCAAATTTTTCGAAGACAATTAATATTTTGTAGATTAAAAGTAGAAATCTTTGCTGTAGAGTTTATGTATTTTGTTGTTTTTCAGGACGAATTGATGCCAGCGTCCATGAGGATATTCTTAAAAATTTCAAACATCTGCATAGCCTCATTGAAAATCAATGTAACTTGGAATCAAAATTTGCCGAAGATGCCAAAATACGTCTACTGGAGTATCTTTTATCCTAAAGGAAAAGGTAAGCTGTAATTTTTAAACAGTAGATGCCACGAAGTGCGAAACTGGCATGAACAGATGAATCTAGAAAGGTAGCATGCGTCGATTTTTACAACTTGATTAGAGGAGATCGGAGACACTGGGGAGCTATTCTCCGCGAATTCACTTTGCAGGTTCTTCTCATGTCTACTTCTCATAAGCTTACGTTACCCGACTTTACTTCAGAAAAGTTAATTAGAGAAGGAAACCGACTGCCGCTCAATACTTTACTCCTTAATTTGGTTTAATACGATAATTGAACATATGGTCGGAAAAAACGAAATCGTTCGTTTTTCGTCAATCAGACAGCATCGCTTGTTCCTTTGCACTGTCCGTTAATGATCCAATCTGTGCGTAGTAACTGTGGTAAACTTGATACAGTCCAGCTGATTTCATGTATAATACAAGTTTGTCTGACCCCCTTTCTACATTTCGTGACCCCTAGCATAAAAACCTGAAAACATTTTCCTAGCTGTTTGTTTGATTAAGTTAAACAGTTAATACAACTGTTTTAATTATCTATATAAAAGCTTAAAATTAAACATTCATTGACGGCTACAAAAATTTACAACAAAATTTTATTTCCGATTCGGAGACCAAAAGCCGTTTAGTTTCTAGATAGAAAACATTTCCAAATTTTTCATCAAAGTAAACATATAATTTAATAGTGGGAATAACAAAATAGGATGATGAGGGTTCATTTATATTTTTAGATACATCTGATATGCCTTCAACAGACTATGACGCTGAGCCTAAGTTCTCCATTCTTGGATTCAAACAGGCTTTCAAGGATTACGTCACGGTCTACATTGATTTTCAGGAAAAAGGTTAATATTTTTATAAAATTTTGACTTTCATACATTTACTTCTTAATTATTATTTACCTAATTTTCCGAAATTAACAGCTGGCAACCGCATCAGCTGTGGTACATGCTCAGTTTGCTACTAAATGGTCAGTTAATAACAGAGCCTGCCTGTTGTCGCACTCATTTATAGCTTGCATTATGAACTCGCATTACCTTATTTTAATCTGATTTCATATATTTCAGCGGGACCAATATCGAGATCGAGACCAGGGTTCCGAGACGGAGACTGGTCAAGTCTGTGCTTTTGGGCGAGACCAAGACGATTCGCAATTTTAAGCTTAAACTTAGTTTATCATAGTCTTCTGGCTTAAACTCAGTATTAAGGGTTTCAATACATAAAGATGCGATTTCAGCTCCTCGTTAGTTAGTTTTTAAAACATTGTTTTGAAATTTTCGCTGAAATTTGATGTTTCCAAAAAGTTTCCGATATCAATCCATGAGAGTTTTGGGTTGGCGAGACTGAGGCCGCGACCGTGACCGAGACTTGCCAAGTCTCGGCTTTTGGGCGAGTTCGAGACCGACACTTCTGACCCTGCAGTCCGTGTTTACTTTATTTTCTCCATGCTAATTTGAATTTGCTTCTTTATTTTATTCTGATTTTAGATTGGATGTTTTGGATTCCGGCGATTCCCGTTCCGCAGACGAAGCCAGTCTTAGAGGAAAGATTTGGTTCATAAGAGATGATGACTGATTTTTTACGGAAAGCTGTTATTTGTTTTTTTATGTATTTGTTTCCGATTATTAACATTAAGCCATGATGCTTAACATTTCTTTACAGATTAACACTAGGACAAAGCTGATAGTGTAAACAAAATCCAAACCAAAGTTATAGACGTTTATAAATAAATTTTTATTAATGAATATCTCTTCTGTCTTTGTATCAGGTCGATGTTTAGCAGTAATTTGAAACAAAAATAGTAATGTAGTTGTACAAAATTTCATATCAAATTGTCGGTTGAGAATCTTAAGCTTTTCATATTATTTAACATTAGTGAAATACACTCAACTCAATTTTCGGTTTCGTAATGACGTATATACGCAAAAGGATCAAATTTTTAATTTCTTAGCTTCTACAAAGCTCCTCTGGAAACATTTTGACGTTAATCTAAGATTTTTAAATTCTGATTATACTAGAACTTCTAACCATCAATCATAAGTGAGCTCCCTGATTTAATTCCACTTGTTCAAACAATAACTGGTTATCTGTGCAACACGATGATTGGTACAGAAAACAGCTGTTGTAGCAATGCATCCACTGTGTAAATCACACAGATTAGATGGTTCCACAGGATAGTCTCAAAAACGAGGCATTCCAACCTCTTGCGCATCAGATACTGGAATGTTAATGTTTTGTGCATACAAAAATTCTTGAAGTATACCTAGTTGTGCAGTCCCTTTAGTTACCACATTATTTGGTTGCTACTGCTGAATCAAGAGCAGAAGGCTAGTAAAAACAGTCTGCAAGCTCGGTACTTGAAAACCTGTGTCCCACGTAGTACCACTTCTGGTTGTTGCATATTCAGCGGTTTTTCTATCTTGCAAGCACAGACTATCGAACGTACAGGGCGCTCGAATATTGGAATGCAAGAATGTGTCCTCTGTTTTACAGGTTCGAATGGAAACGCTTGCTTCCAGAGGAACACTACGAAAATGCTTTAATTCAGTCATGTTAATAGCAGCAACCATCCAGGTGTGACTAAAACAAAAGCATGTCCATATAAGTAAGAAAGTTAGAAAATTCTTGTTTTAAAAACACAAGCTTATAGTGATACACACCTTTGATAGTGACTGCAAACTGAGCGTAATACGATATGTTTTGTCTGGGTGCAGGTAATTGCTGCAAGGGATTTTCTCTGCGAGGATTCCAAGTTGTGAGTCACTAGAGCATCTAACCTATCAACATTCTCAAATTCGGTTCAGGACGCTTATGTAGAACCACGAGTTTATAATAGGAAGAGTAAGACACTCAGCTCTGCCTGATAGAATAGCTTGCGAGATGCTCGAAACATAAAGGCCGAAATCTCAGGGGGGGGGCTTCTCAGTATGGAAACATACAACGCTGACATTTAACAAAAACGGGTGATTAAGCCAGATTAAATACTATAAGTCGGGCTAGTAAAATTGCACAACAATAATTTTTATGTCATTATGTTGCGTATAACCAGATCTTTTTAACTGTATGCAGTTAGCTTCAGGCAATCGCTTACAAAACCGGCAATCCTTTCCACGAAAATTCTGGGAATTTCACCATTTCTTCAAAATGTCTTGCATTGTTGTCGGATTTGTGAGAGATTGCCTAAACCTAAAAAGATACCGTTAAAAAGATCTTGTTCCACACAACATAATGATGTAAAAATTATTTCTGTTTGATATTCCTAGCTCAAGTTATACTATCTAATTTTTCAAAAATGCCAATTTTTTGAAAAATGTCAGCGTTGTAAATTTACGCACTGAGAAGCCCTAAGCCTTAATGTTTCGAGCTTCTCGCAAGCTTATTCTATTAGGAAGAGCTGAGTGTTTTGCTCTTCCTATTATAAACTCTTGGTACAACCAAGAGTACATAATACAAAAGAGTACGTAACACAGTCATGCTGTGTATCATAAGCTTGCACACCCTCTGTACGATAGCGGTTGACCTCCAATAAGTTGTACCCCGTCCACCCGGCGCAAGTAATCAATACAGGGGTATGCTCAATCACTGTATGCTTGTGTTCTAAACGGACACGAAATTGGACATTTCTGTTGCAACCCGTACGAGCGAGTGAGCGACACCCGTTTCGACCGGGTGCGGGGATCGCTAAGCCCTAATTTGTGGAGGGGTCAACCGTTATCTTGCATCTCATGTTAGCTTAGTAACTAAGAGTGTAGCACTTGTCACACACGAGTTACTATGTACTCTGTTATTATGTACTATGTTAACTAGAAACATCCAGGAAGCAAAAGTTTTCAGTTTGATGTGCTCTTTTTTGATTGGGTAGGAGTTTTAGTGATTTAAAAATCAATGAAAGGCTTGGTGTGTGGGGTATATACCAGGGCGTATTTAAAATGTTCAGTCTACCCTGATGAGAGATACGAAAGGATATTTACTCACGTTTGCAAAGCGCTACCGAGAAAATGCAGAGGAAATGAGGTCGCTCGTCCGAACGATGCCTGTTGCCCTTTGCCGATTCCGAAAGGGGTGGGAAGAAGTAACTCCTGAAGAGTTTTTTCAAACACGCAAGCTCACGAAGAAGCCTTGTCTGAACGTGCCTATGGATTGGACAATAGCCAAGTCCTGCGGAAAAGACCCTAGATCTTATGTGTTCTTGTTCTCCCCTCTCAAGGAAGTAGAAACCTTTTTGTCGGCATACATCGCCAGCCATGGACCTGTTTCCGAGACTGACTTAAAGATTTATTTAGTTCAACTATACCTTAACATTTATCGACTGTGGTGTAATCACCGTTTGATGTATAAAGGAGTTTCCCCCTCTACGATTATCACGGATCCAAAGGATAAGCTCCCTCGTCTTACCTATTTCGACGATATCGAAGAGGTGAATTTCACCTTGGAAAACATTCACGTTGACATGGGAAAGTGCTCCATTGTGTTTCAGCATCCGGAGTTTCAGCTCCAAAAAAGCTCCCATGTGGGCAATTACTCACATATCAGCTTGGTCAGACCCTTCCCTTCCTAGTCACTGGCAGATACTGGAAAAACAGGGAAAAACAGTGGCCATTGACGGTGTCGCACATGACCAGGCGTTTCATCATGGTTTGCCTTCGACCGTTTAAAAGGATGAAGTTCTTCCATATCAAGAAAACTGTCGTGTTCAAAGAAGCCGTCAAAACCTATCACGAGTTTATTGAATTGTAGTTTTTTGTTTTAGATTATCATGCCAGACGGAACACCAGAAATCATCACATCTGATTTTACAGACATTTCTATCTATTTTGGTTTAATTGAATGCGATATTCCTCCTCCAAAGCAGTTGTACTTGATGTTCTTCCACTAAAAGCTCAACAAAAACTATTATTCCCACTTTACTCAGAATGTGTCTTCAACAATGCAAAGACTTCCTTTTGTCACACTGATACAGAAAGAACATTGCACGGAACATTGGTATCAGAAGAATTAATAGTAGCTATTGAAGTAGGACACAAAGTTGTAAGGATTTATGAAGTTTGGCACTGGGGCTAAGAAAACCGAAGCACCGTCTTGTTCAAGGATTTAGTAGTATTATTTAAAACAGTTTGACATCCACTTTATTGTCTTTGCTAATTTCAGAGTATATTTTATGGTGTTTTGAAATTATTTGTTTGGGTTGCTGAAGTAATAAGCCGTCATAGATTTGATTTATTTTGTGCCTATTCCAATGTCCAAGGTTCTTACTGTATTAAATAAATCAAATGCGTAAAGAATTAAACATAAAACTGCACTAAATTGACGTAAAACAGATTTTGTAACTCAAGAACTCAAGTTTGTAACGTATGTATTGCCCTCAATAAAGATGTTGTTTGACGACTGCATTTCTGATAAGAAGACAGAGACCTGTTACCTTCAAGAGTGTTGAGACAAACAGACTATATAAGGCGCTCAAACCTCATAAAATTAGACGTTTGCATTGAGAGCTGCAGAAATAGTGTCCTTAGTATGCCCGAATTCGATGTCGTTTCCACCATAGAGTTATTTGATCAAGCTTTTGGCAAAATGGAGGATGATTTGCTGGAATCTTACAATGATATTTGTTTTGAGGGTGGAAGTTTGGATGATCGCTTGAGATGTGGATCGCGAAACTGGCCAGCTTCCTATTGTTTTGGATTGAGAAATTTAGTAAAGGTAAGTGTTATTATGTTTTAGTAAATAAATAGTCAGCCAACATCAATAATTTAAAAGTACGTGTATAATTAGAAGTCCGAATCAAAAAGATGAAAGTTCATTTGAAACCCATTTATTTTGATAACTTAATCTGAAAGCTTTAAGTAGTCCAATGTCAGTTTGTGAATGTGATTGTTTAGATGGTAAAGGAGATTTGGATGCTATTATTGATGATTATTATTATTATTTATTATTATTATTAACTATTATTATTTGGATGATGAAATTCGGGACAGAAAAATTGATCATGCTGAGCTACCGGATGACATTGAGCTGGATTACTGTAGGTGGTTGAGTTTTATTATGGTTCTGTCAAAACGATTTAAAATAGTATGGTGAAAAATGTTTAAAGTTAATGAGTCATGAAGCCCTTTTTGATAAATCAATTTAAATATACATCGGGAGATGGATTCAATTGTTCCAAATATTCAGGACAGGAATTTTAATAGAGCCGCTAGATTCACGACAAATTTGTAGAATATTTAAGACTAATATATATATATATACTTCTTTATGGCAAGTCTCTGATTCTACCTACTGCTGTTTTTATAATATGCAAATGAGGACAAAGTTTAAGACGTGAATATAAAGCTGTAGGTTTTAATGTTGAATTTATTATATCAACATGAACAGCGCTTTGGCTTGTGTAGTCTTTTTGTCCTGTGAAATGAGTCTTTTTATTCTGCTGCTTCGTAGAAAGAAGTGGGTCCACACGATTTCATAGATTCGTTCTGGATAAACTGAATAGTAAGTTTATACATTTTCTTGACTATTCGTAAGCCTAAAAAAATAAACTTTTAGTGTAAGTGTGGGTGTGTAGACTTGCTTAAACTAAAGAGTGAAAAATCAAATTTGCATAATAAAGATAGCAAGTTTAGCAAGCCGGTTTTCACTCAAAAAATCATTCACATATCCATGTGCTTGGTAGTTTGAAGATTGTTAGATTTCAAGATACACGTTAATAACTTTATTGGAGCGTAGTTGCAGTTTAAAGCAATTTTCGTTGTTGGTTCCAGTTAGAATATATTTGAAATTAAGGAATTCAGAAACTTTCAAAAAATTTGCGACGTTTGTCGAAAACAAGTTAGAAAAGGTTACAACTAGAATATTATTCTGTTTTGACTCGGTAATGTGAGCATTTAAAGTAAAACTGTTTAATGAGTTTTCTATATAAATGCAAAATCAATATTTTCTGTACTTAAATACAAAATCGATGTAAACTATATGTTTCCATGCTCTTTGTTTACATTTGAAGAAGATGTTTTTGTTCTGTATGCTCTGCATTTATTCGGGGTCAGAGTTTACCTGTACTGCGTCAGTTCAGCTGGATAAATTTCCAGCGTCTTACCTAAATTCGTATATGAGATCGGGTGTTTTCCAGACGGTGTCTTGTCCTGTCAGCAACGGTAGATCCATTTTGGAGACTTTTCCTAACTTGCAGTCTGTTAGATCTTATTTCAGTGGTTCCTCAGTCTTGGATCAAACAGAGTGTGAACCGATGGGAGGAGGTAAAGACAATTTTTAGCTGCAATTGATAATGATTGTCCCAAGTTGGCTAACTCAGTAACTATTTAATGTTTTATTTAGTGTATGGTGTTTGCAAATCATGTGTAAGAGCATAAATTAATTGCTTTGTGATAGGTGAAAAGTTTGGAAGTATATTAGATTTGGATTGAAACATAATGCAAAGAACTGTTTGAAGCGACTGTGTAGTAGTTTGCCTTGTCTGGTTAACCCTGTTGGTTCGAGTTTTACCGGAGGCTAGAATCTGTCAAACCTTTGCTAATACATGATGTAACCCTTTCTTTCATAATCATTTTCTGAAATCTCGTTGAAATGTTCCCACCGGGCTCTGAATGTTTACGTTATTTTTTTAGATTGCCAGTATGATTGCCCAATGTTTGGATCATGTTCAGCTACCTGTGGAGCTGATGGTGTTCAAGTTCGTCGATGCCGTCTGCTGCCTGTAAGCGATGGTTCATGCCCTCTGTATCAGGAAGAAAGTCGCCCTTGCTATCAGTATGATCGTTGTGAGGATTTGATGGATAAGCAGAATCTTTCCAAGTTTCAGCCCAGTCAGGACACAGTAACGGTGAGACAAAATACTTGTGACAAGTTTCATTAAGGTGCTGGTTTTGATTCCTGTATTATTTTCGGCTTTAAAACGCAATTCTTTTTGAAATTTCATATCTGTTACAATTATATACTTCATTTAGCCTAGAAAATATTTTAGAAAAGTCGCGGCGTGAAAATAAGAGTGTTTGAGAAATTTGCTTTATTCCACCATAAATTGCACTGTGGCCAACCTATTCGTATGGACAAACGTATAGTCATTCGAATAATGTCACCAAGACCAACAACTTTGCTCCTGAGAGTATTTTTTTATTTCTTACGGTTTAAGGGATAACAGTGAAAATTGATTTTCGAGTTCCAAAGACGACCATTTTTTGAAAAATCAAATATTACAAGCTTTAAGCAGCTTCAGCATCGCTGGTCCTCTGGTCAAGTATTGTCCATATTTGTAGTCCTGAAAGACATGGTTATGCCCAAGGTAGAGCTCGCTGCAGCATCTCTACTTACGCGCGGCCACGAAAATGTTAAATTATGAAATTCGCAAACAAATTGTTTTGAACACTGATTTCACTCAACTCATTTATTCAATTAAAAAGCGGTTTTACACACGCACTTTTGCCGTGCGCTATTTTTTTGTTGTTTAGCGTTTTGTCATTCTGTCCGAGAAAAATAAGCATCTAAACTTGAAAATTGTGACGAATATCAAACAAAATTTACATTTTTCTCAAAATCTTGAGCTTCTTTAGGCATTAAACAAATGCAGAAACAAAAAATAGCCCTGGGGAAGATGTTTAGTTTGCAGCTGGAACTGGTTGGTTGCTTTTCTTCGGATTTCATACACTTCGAGAAATCTATGCACAAAAATTGTTTTCTTGTTATCGCACGTCCAAGTCAAATAGTTGAAATGAGGCAGCTATACTCTGCGTGGTGGTACCAAGCACATTCTAAGCTTTAAAATGATAGAAATATTGTCGCTGAACTCCACGAATTGAGTAAGTCTTTCAAAATTTGCTGCAAATACCCGAACCAGCACCTTAAGATTCAATGATCTTTAATTTTTATTTAAAATTATGAGGTAATCTTGCGGATCTAGCGTTTGCCCAGTTTAATAGATTGTATTCTTAATTTGTATTGTCAGTCATAGTTATTTTAATTACATAAAAACATTTCTTTTACTGTGTGAGACTCAAAATTTTGAATTAAAAACGAGGTAATACAGCTGATGTAGCGTTTGATCAGGTGAATAGCTTAAATCCTTAATATGCGCTGTTAGCCACTGCATAGTACTTTAAATACAGAAAACCTTTCATTAAAAATAGCGTACTCTTAATATGGTTGAAATTTGCAACTCTTTGAATAATTTTATGTTGTTGTATTTTAGGTTTCAATCTGACACCGTGGTATCCGTGGAAAATGCGTCTATCAGCATTTCTGGTGGAATAGGATTTATGGTGGTGGCCTATATAATAGCCTTCGCTGTCTGGTGGAAGTGCTATCGTCAGGAACCGGAGCCGGAATCGGAGCATCAGATCGAATTGATTGATCTACAGCAGCGCCGGTCCTATTTGGATGAAATCGAACAATTGCAGATTTGATGTTTTGCTTTTTGTCATTTTGTCTGAACTATGTGTTAGATAATACGAACATGTAATTTTTGTTCCTATGTTTAATGTTTGATGGCGCTGTTATTTGCGTTAATTATAGAAAGATGTGGTTTGACAATTTGAAAAAGGTTATGGCTGGTTTGACACTTAGCTAGGGTTTAACTCGTGGTATCAGACGCAAATTAAGGAATAAGCGTTGAGTGTTAAATGTAAACATCAAAAGTAGTGCAAAGACCCAGGCATATGATAAGAATGTTAGTTGTATTTATATCCTAAGTTAGCAAAGACCATGGTAGTTTTTATCACTGGCAAACAGAAGTTGTGGGTGAATTGCAACCGGAATAGTTTTCGACTCTCTGAAGTTATCTAAGTTTAAAACTGACCTAGTCTTGTTCTAATAGCCATTAAAGTGATCGTTTCCAGGATTCAACTACAGTTGCCATGGCTGGACATGCCTGAAATTTGCGCGGAAATCGTAAAGTTGGGTTTGCCAAAGGTCTTAGCTTTCCAAATTTTCAAACAGGCGTGTCGCCTTGCCAAGCCATAAATACCTTGCTTACGTATTAAACTTCCCATGCAGGATATCCCCCCTTGGTTTATCAGCCAAATACGAACTCCATGTGGCGGAGTGATCAGGTTCACAAAAATGGAGAAGTCGGACATATACACAACTGTTGAATGATTTGAGAACACATTCAATTCCGCCCATTTATTGTTAAAAATTCAGCATGGTCGAAATTCTTTGAGCACTGTGACTGTAAATAATCTTGATAGTACCCTTATATTTGTGAGTTCAGTCACATTTATTGTAACGTTTCAAGCTAACAGCGATGCAAATATTCTGGATTTGGTTGAGCCGTATGCCTATTATCTTTTCGCTGAAAATTGGCGATCATGTCTAAAAACTGCGAAATATATATTTCGTGGCTCCGTCAAGAATGCTTAGAAAGCAAGAAGCAAGAGAGTTTATTTGGAAGCGTTAATTTTGAGCAATGCACCATATTTACCAATTTGCCCAGTCTGTATGCTCAAGCGATGAAATCTTTGTTTGATTATCATTAGGGGTTTTGGATTGCCAGTCATCAAAACTATCTGCCACAATGTTGCAGATTCTGTCAAACACCACAAGTGTACCTGAGTCTATCCGGTTTTCAGGAGCATCTTCAGCAGATGCACTAAAGAATGGTATGCTTATGCTTTTATGTTATGGGTCTATCACGATAGCTTAATTAATGAATTCCGCAGGTCTGACCTGCGGAATTCATTAATCACGCAGGTCAGCCTTGCGTGATTAATGAATTCCGCAGGCCACACACTCTATTCGTGCGGGGCTCAAAACCAGGTTCTCCCGGATGGATCTTACGACGTAAAAATTTTCGAAACTTTTTAGACAGATCAGTAAGAACAGGGGAGGAAAGCACCTGGGTGGAGTCCACGCCCTCACCCTGTTGCCCCTGACCAGCAGGAAGCTCAGGGTGAGACTGAGACTCTGACGCCCAAGACTCTACAATATCTGAAAACGCAACCGGTACCATTAGCCAAGAATCTTTCGCGTCTTGTGAAAAATCAGCTAAATCGTCACCCGAAAACAAACATGACTGCAAGATGTTTTTTGCCTCTCCGAACGAAATTTCGGGGGTGACCACCCCCTCTTTTAGAGGAGACTGAGGCTCAGGAGGGGCCGCAACCAACTTTGGACACGAGGTCGCTTCCGGGATTTTTTCGGATTCATCAAAAAATTCATTCAAATGTAAGGGGTCCACCCCCTCTTTTAGCAGGAGGTCCCCTTGATGCGAATCAGCATCACAATTAAGAACTAACGGGTCATCAAAAGGAGAATCAAACAAAGACCCGGTGAATGGAGAAGAAATTTGGGGAGGAGGGGTCCCAAAGTCTTCATCGACAACAAACAACATGTCATCTGTGTACGTATCAACATTAACTTGGGCCCTCGTGACTGCCAACGGTACATCTAAGTTAGGGTCTGTGGCGAAATAGTCTTCAGCCGGGCTAATGGACCCCAACACAATAGCCTTCGATAATTCAACCGGACAATTTGTGGGATTTGCTACCAAAAAATCAAAAACTGTTTCCCGAGGTACAACAATCCCCCCATAAGGCAAGACACGATTAATATGTACAAAATCATCAAAATTTCGAATAGGTGGGGAGTCTCGGTCAGTCTTGGGGAGACCCGGGCTAAGGCTTTTCTAAGGCTTGAGATTGCAGCTCCGACAAATACTGACGGAAGGTTTCCCCAGGCTGCTGGACTCTCTGCGCAAAATTGGTGGAATTTTTCCGAAACTGATTGCTGAGGCTTAGAAAACTGACATTATACCTATGAATTCATCCAATGACTCAACAACTTTAGGACCAACTTTCGAGGCAAAAGTTAGTGCCTTACCAGACAGTTTGTTGAACATAAGCCGGGCCCACTGATCCCTGGGGATACCTTGCACAGTAGCTGCTGAAACGAACTGCGGTAACCAATCTTCAAAATAATCAAAAGTCGGCTCAAAACGAGGAATATCATGTAAAATTGCCATATACGTACGATATAGTTGAGCATTATGTGAAATAAGTTGTGTGTCAAACGTACCATCAGTTTTACATTTATACTATTATCGCGTGGCTTACATTATAGTAAGAGAGTGCCAGAGCATTACAGTGCAACAATACAACAATACGCTGTCAAAGCAATTAAATTGCACATTGCAAATGATAAGTGTATACAGATACGCATATATAAACAGAAAAACGTACATACAATCTATATAAGTGATGCATGCGACCGTAACCAGACCATATCCACACACTGTGCGGCTCGTTAGTGGTTCAGTGTGGAACACAGTTTTTGGATCTTTTCCACAATCCCCCCCTCAAAACAAAGTAGTTGGATTGGGGTTATTGGATGATTCAAATGCGTTCATATTTTGGTAGGGTGGTACCTGACGCTCAGTGATTTCAAAAATGTAAAAAAGATTCAAATTTTTAAAAAATTTTAAAATTTTTAAAATTTCAAAATTTAAAATTTCTTTAAATTTTTCGATAGAATCGATGATGGTAAGTATTTTCCCTTTTTGCACCAACATCTGAAAATGCTTCCTGCGATCTGTACACTAACTGTAAAGATCAAAGGAAAACGCCGCCTGTATATATATATATATATATATATATATATATATATATATATATATATATATATATATATATATATATATATATATATATATATATATATATATATATATATATATATATATATATATACAACAGTAATCGTGTTTCTAGTATTGGCGGCAATTTCTTTTGATCTTTGCAGTTAGATCCACTGTAGAGATCGCAGGAAGCATTTTCAGATGTTGGTGCACGAAGGGAAAATACTCACCATCATCGATTCTATCGGAAAATTTAAAAAATTTTGAAACTTTGAAATTTTAAAAATTTTAAAGTTTTTTAAAAATTTGAAATTTTTTACATTTTTGAAATCGCTGAGCTTCAGGTAGCACCCTACTAAAATATGGACGCATTTGAATCACTCAATAACCCCCAATCCAACCTGTTTGTTTTGAGGGGGGATTGTGGAAAAGATCCCAGTTTTTTACAAATGTTTTTAGGAAAACCATAAAAATAAATGAAAGGGGTTTCGCCTCTGGTCGCCTCAAGAGGTGAAGTTAAACAGGCATAGATAGTGCTAAACGTATATTTCTATCCAATTTGACTTGTAAGCTGTAACCATCCGTCTAAAGGGGTGAAATTGAATTGTCTTGTTTTGGAAAGTTTTTCCACTGTTTTTAGGAAAAACTGTCTAAGTTTTCGGTTACTATATTGTTTATTCCTAAATGTTTTAACCAATTTTGCGCTTTGTACAATGAAGTCTGTTACATAATAGCTCAACTTAGAAATTCTACTTAGTTCGTTGGCACGTAAGTTGTGAGAAATTTCCGACTGTTTCCGGGTAATTAATTGCTTTAAAAGGGAAATCGTCTTTTTTATTATAAATTCTATGAGTGAAATTATCATTGAATACTTTAATGTTAAATCTAACACTTCCGCTACATATGAACATACATTCACCAAATTCAATTCTAATCCTGGAGGATATGTATTTTTATGTTCTGTTTTTATTAGTCCGTTGTCATTAACAGTTGTTATGTCGCGACGTTTCGCCCATCTTTACCTATGGGCATCTTCAGACTGGTAGCCCTTAAGAGGGCTGTTGGGATAAGAGGTGGATTTGATCCGTGACCGTACGCGCCACTCCTGTGTAACATTACCACTATACTACCCAGGGGACAATTTTACTTACTTGGAACTTATACTTATTGTATTCCCCCAGTTTCAATTGCACTAGTGTGTACACTGTTACAATGTACTTGTATTGTGTGTACACTAAGGCTGTGTATTAGACTTTCCCTTGATGATGCCGCCTACGTTAGAGTCCAAGTTCTGATAGCCAGATGTCACTTATATCAATGCTTGGTTGACTATAAGCTCGTGTTCCCCGCTTTTTCATTTCTATCGTCTCCTTAATTTCTCTCTTTCTTAGGTTTCTTTCCTTAGGCAGCACTTTAACTTCTGCCCAGTTTGGTCCGTGGTCATTTGACCAGTAATGTTCTGCTATTCCACTTTTGTATACCTCACCTTTCTCACATGCTTTCTTGTGTTCTTTCAGTCTTTGACTCAGAGGTCTGCTTGTTTGGCCAATGTAGACTTTGTTACAGTCGCTGCAAGGCACCTCGTACACACAATTTTTGACCTCGGATCCGTTTGGTCCCTGTTTGGACAATCGTGATCTCAATGTGTCGCGACTGCTGAACACTAGCTTTACACCATAGGAGCTACATATTCTCTTCAGTTTGTCGGTGTCTCTACCTGCGTAAGGGACAACCGTTAGTTTCTCTGCTTTCTCTTCTGGCCTGGGCCTGGATCTTCGAGCAGACATTGCTTCCCTTATTACTTTAGCAGGGTAGCCGTTTTGTTGGAATGCTTTCCTTAGAATGCTCTCTTCTTTTCTTTTCAACTGCTGTTCTTGGCATACGGCTGTAGCTCTACTGTGGAGGCATCTTATTATTCCACTTTTCACACACTTCGGATGGTTTGATTCGTAGTGTAGATATCTGTTTGTGTGCGTCTTTTTCCAACATAGTCTTGTCCCGATAATACTTCATTTAAGCCATAGGGATATTTTGTCTTAAGTTTACGAATCCAATACTTTACTTTACTCTATTCGTTTCTTTATCCCCAGCATCTTTAAGTCTTTCCAGTGTCTGAACTTTAAACGTTTTACACATACGATTGTTGAAATGCTGCATTAAGTATTTACACCCGTGTTTATTATTACATATTGACCGTCTATGTTGTCCAATTCTGGTTCTAATAGTTTGTGACGTTTCACCTACATAACCAATATTGCATCATTCACATTTAATGAAATATATCACGTTGAATTAGTTGAATTAGTTGAACAAGTGAGTTCTTTTATAGGGATTTCATCTACCATTTGGTACTTTATGTGTCCATATATTTCTGGTATTATAACGTTATCATTCGTAACAGGGCATAATTTACATGTTCTTTGTCCACATTTATTAAACTTAGATGTAACGCCTGACCGAGATAGGGTTGAGAGGTCCGAGGTCGAATCCGAAAATCCACTGGTGGGCCTTATATTTTGCTCCTCCGCTACAGAGGCCCTGGAGCCATGGTTCGCAAGTTGTGCTGCCATTTGGAAATGAAGAAGTGCGTGTGAACCCCAAACGCAAGGGTCCTAGTAGACAAGTCCGATCCGTGGTCTGAAAGGATGCAGCCATTATTGTTTGTGAAATTTATAATTTTAATACGAATAAGCAAGGGCATATTCCATAATTAACTAATAGGAAGTCATAAGACGGTTCAAATCATATATAGTAAGTTATCTTACATTTTAGTAACGTAGGACTGTAGTACGATCTCTAAGTACCAGAGAACGTAGAAGACTGTAGTACGATCATCGGAGTTAACCAATGAACGTAAAGACTGTAGTACGAACAGTGGCAAGCCACTGATCGTAGGTTGGTGCATAGTACATATTGATATTACATATTAACAAAATGTATGCTAACAAGTAACAAACAGAGCAATAAGACACGTAGCCTAATAAGCCTTATTGTCAAACTATGTACGTAGCACTTGCATACTCGTTCTTTACCGTTATGGCGTCCGACTGAGGCATCTGTGGCCTGCACAGTAGCTGGAGTGGGATGAGGCCTCGTGCGAGGGCGGGTCCCCCCTGAGTGGTCTGTGGCCGCCCGGCAAACTGTCTGGTCTGGCTGTGCCGAATTTGAGGACTGCTGGTCCGCCTGTTGCTGAGGCGGAGGGGGAGTCTGCTGAGTGGAAGGCCCCGGTGGATTCAGATAATATCCATAATTTTGTGGGGTGCCCGGCACGGGGTGTCGGATACATAGGAGCTAGCTGGGGCTGGGACTGCTGAGACTCAAAATATTGTTGCTGATTTAGGTCGAAATACAAATTCGGATCGTAATAGCCATACTGAGCATAATAGTAATAATTTGGATCATAATACCCATAGCCGTCCTCCTGGGGGCCTCCCGCTTGTTGTGACGGAGCATGCTGTTGCTGAGGCTGCGGTTCAGGCATTGCGTGCGGCACAGATCCAGGATTATACTGATCAGGGCCATTCTGCTGGGGAGGAGGGACATTTGACTGAGCTGGACAAGGACCTTGGGCAGGAGGAGGGGCTGAAGGCTGTAGCGTAGCAGTTCCGGCTGCAGGTTCTGCTGAGGCTGATTACGAGCAAAAATCATCGTCGTTTGTCCAGTGCCATATGAATACTGAGACTGTGGAGAGACAGGGGCTCCACCTCCATTCGACTCCGACTGGACATGGCCTGCCACCGGGGATGAAGGACCAGGTTGGGAGGCAGCAGTGGTCGAACCCCGTGCAAGCACTCCTGACTCAGGTGGAAGTCCTAGAAAAGCTCGCCGATCTGCAACAAGCTTATCGGTCATCCGGTCCACTAACCCCTGATAGTATTCCGAAATTTCTGCCAAACGTTTAGGGTGCCCCTGAGGCAGATCTCGAATTTCCGGGTCCCGCACGACGGCAGCGCCCGCCGCGAAAATTTCCTCCTCAGACGGTAGCACAGATTGACCCGGCGGAGCTGCCGGACCCCCATTGCCTCCGATGGAGACGTATTGACAACACAAACCTGCTCTAACCCTACAGCCGAAGTTGAATTTTCTCGCTGAACTTCTGGAGTGGGCGTCGGGGGAAGGGGAGGTTGGGAGCAATTTTGGGGGTTCGCCCCCCCCCCATTCTGCACCATCTGATTAGGAGAGGTAACCAGAGAGCCAAAAGCTTTATTCAACATCTGAGAATATGACGGCCGCGGAATATGATCTGTTCTAGAGGCAGAAGGTTGGGGCTGGGTCCACTGGGGGGGGGGGGGGTGGACCTCTTATACTAACCGGGACTTGTGCTTGACAAGAAGAAATATTTTGACTACGTGAAGAATTTTCCCCCCAAGTTTGCAGAGGAATCGTGGTGGGAATATAGCGAATCCCCCAGGCAGGGTAAGGGCCCACCTCTCGTTCCGGGTGGAACCCCGTCCTGAAGGGGAGGGTCACGATATTCACCAAGCCCCGATCCATTACTGGCGCTTGCTCACAGCACCTCTGACGTAAAACTAAATCGTTGTATTCGTCCGGATAGTCTAAATTTTGCAAAAATTCAAAAAGACGTTGAATATCTTGAAGTCGATCTTCCAAAGCTCGATAAAATTTCGTGTCAAGACCGCCACACTCCTCCAACATCTACCACATGACACGGTCGCCACATGTGAAGTTTGACTCTATGAGAGATAGTAAAATATTGTTGCCTTCCTTTTTGACTGCTAGGGTAAGTCTTAGATTACAGGAGAAATACCGTGGTGTGCGATGTTGGAGAACTGGAGGATCCTGACCAACTAGAATTCGATTTGGCGATTACAACGATTTAATAAATTTCAAGCAACTTCAATGACGACTGTTAATAAAATACAGAATTTCAGACACAAATAGAGAACTTAACCAAAATTAGAACAAACGCCCCAAAAACCGGCATAGGCCGACAAGCGACAAGGAGACTTAGCAAAACTCAACGATAATTACCACCAAATTCGAACCCAACACTTCTCATTCACTGCCCAACCACTATCGAATAACTCACACCCACAACTGGGCCTACAACTCCCCAATATGGCGAATATCAACTATTAGCTACTAGACCTATGGAATTAGACAAGAGTAATGTAAAATCATTGAACGTTTGTCGAAATACAATACTAAATTCACTTAGGCTTAGCAACTCAGATATAATTTATATCTTTCCTAACAAGATATTACAATTGAAAAACGAAGTTATATGAGGAAGAGGACTTAGTCCTTGTATTCTTAAAACATTTTGTGTTTTCTATTTTTAGTTTGATTTTAAAATATTAAATTTACTATTAAATTTTTACTTTCATTACATTCCTGTTGAAGCAATGTTACGTATGTGGAAGTCGATGAATTAAAACTTTACATTTATAGGATACTAACAAAAATGCTCGCATCAAATTTGGGATATTTGCCACTGTAGCGGGGCTAGTAGTTTAACCTACGTACTAACACCGTTACCACGCCCTGACGTAGCGGACGCAGAGACCGTGGCACAGATGGATAACAGACCGACTACAGGAGACGGTCGGGACAGCCTCGCCAGACAATATACGCAATAGATAATCCGATCCTAAGGGCGAGATGACTCGCACTCTCACTCACTCAGAATTGAACTACCTACCTAGCTAGCAGGAGCTCAGAAAACTCAAACCTAGCTAAATACACTTTAATAAGGAACAAGAACAACAAGTAGTTATTAGTAATAATAATAATAACAACAATATAAAATATAGGGATGACCCTCAGACACACAAACAAACACACAATAAACTAGACTTACAGTTAAGGCTGACTGGGGTCAGCCAACGTACCAAGCTCTGGGGAGAGCTGAGGGAGACACAGAGAAATATATATACAGTGAAGGGGGAGAATAGCAATAGAAACACAAGCGCACACGTTGACAGAATTATACAAGAATGAATAGGGGAGCGAGTGTTGGGTTGGACCCTCCCACGAGCGCCCCCTAGTGGAATTTTCCCCCAATCACGTAGCTCCCAAAGTCACGAGGGGGGGAACCCACCCAATCCCACGCATACACGTTGGGGGAGCTACGTGACTTGCAAACGTGTCCCAGCCCACAATGATGATGTTATATGAAGCCAAGCGGGTAGCTAGCCTAGCTACGACCGCCAGCAACGGAAAGGTTGACCATTCCAACCTTGATCCGTTACATCTCCCCAGGGCTCGCCATCCGAACTCCCGAGAGGATCACTGCACAAATGGCGAACTGGTACGTGAGCTGAACTCTCAAACAAGTACAAACAGTACAGAGCAATGATGCTACAAGTACAATGCAAACAACTGCAAGTCATAAGCTCTAAGCTCAATTCTAAGCCAACAAGTGTAGAAAAAACACAAAAACAAGTGAGTGATTAAATACTACATAATACAGAGAGTTTAAGCATATACTAGGCACCATGAGATGCTAGCAACAGTCAAAAATTAAAGCACAAAGTTAACAAAAATTAAGCATAAGTATTTGGCCATGAAAAATACACGTAAACAAAATAGAACCGTATTAATTAAACTGGGATTGTAAGTAACTTAATATGAAAATACATATGACTTTCCAAAGATAACTCATGGGAAAGAGGAGTTACCCTCCTTTGGAATGTATAGTCAAACGAGTGTGTTAATAAATGTTAACAAAGAAATAAAAGTTGAACTTTCAGATAAAATATTAATTAAATTTAAGTTAAACCAAGCTGAGCTAGGGTTTATCAGGCCGTCGCTCAACAAGGCAAACTGCCTATGATAATAATAATCATAATAATAAAATAACCATAGAAAATACACACCGTTAGGTGGAGGTCCTATGGGAAGAAAAACCCCACCCTCCCTAGGTAAAATTTCGTATTTTCATATGACGAGATTCGTCACTGGGTTTTTCGACAATAGAAGGCATACATATATATGGCAGTATGGAATGATTCCTCAAAAATAAAGCACTGTACATATTATGAGCAAATGACCTTGACATATAAAACTAGTAGAAAAATACGAAAAATATGGTTAATATACGACATATTTATAACAAAAACACAGATTCAAAACTAAGAAAATTCGAGGTTTGCAACTAACAAAACTAACAAAATACAAGAGAATAACGGTTCGTATATACTAAACATATAGTAGACAGGTTCGAAAACTACTAAACATAGAGATTATAGGGTCATAGAAAATCAAACTAGAAAACGTACGCACACAAAATTTAAGTACACATTGCACATAACAGAGATTCTGGTCCTAGGTAACAAATAATACAATTCAAAAACTAAACAAAACAAGAAATACCAAATTCGCAATACTAAATTCAAGAATCCAGATTCGTAAATTAAAATACAAAATAACATATGCAATTATGCAAAAGAAATGTCGAAATGACAGCTAAAACGATGATCTATATGTGATCTGGGTCCAAAGATCGATTGAATAAAAGTCAAATCCAAGTTCCAGCATCGGATGAACCGTCATCATGGTGGGTTGGACATGGATCAAGTCCATAGGATGCCAGAAAAAGTCACAATTAGAGGATTTCACAATCAGGAAAGATGACTTTCCGGACTGCGAAGAGTCATAGCTGATGGAATGAACGGACCATGGGTGATGAGGCTCGATGACGACGCACTCAATACTCCCTCATGATCAGTTCTGTGGACCTGTGATGGTCGTTGGGATGGGGTTCCAACGGATTCCAAATGGTCAGGGCGAAGCATGGACTGAAGGTATTCTTCTCCTGTCCCGGCGGAGCACACCCGGTAATATGGACACCGGTCCAATTGGGTGGCAGGTCAATGGGCTGTTTCTTGAGGGCCGTCGGTGCGTCCTGTCGAAAGAACGGAGGGGCGGACTGACCTCGGTTATAGCGTTCTGCCG